>JADKXX010005971.1:0-84119 GCA_017310255.1 Butorides virescens | reverse complement strand
CCTAAATTTCTAGCATCACCCACACAGATAATGTAGACTCAGAAAGAATACCCTGAATGCACACACTATTTATAACTTTCCCAGGAAGAAATTAGCAGGCGTAACAACCTCCCCAAAGGTGGGATGTAAACATCACGAGAGATCTCAGCTGGAACAAGAAATGGAGTAGCTGCCATCTCGTAATTGGAATTTAAATTTAATTAAGATGGAGAGAAAATACTCATCACCCTTTCAGTGAAATGTAGGAGCCCTTGGTGCAGCTATCTAAACATAAGAAAGCAGCCTTCCTAAAACTTTAGTTAAACAAACAAGTCTCTGTGCAAAAAAAAAAAAAGGCCTGTAAACTTAATTCCCAAGTTTATAGTTAGATGACAAAAAAAAAAAAAAGCCTCTAACTGTTGCTCTGGGCTTGTTTTTATGCTTCTATCTCCTGAATCACAATACGGAATAGAAATCCAGCATCTTAGTACTAAAAGCCTGATTTTTACAAAATTAAACTCAGGTACTGCAATGTGTGTATGTGGTGGGATCTGATCAGATTGGGGATAGGCAGGTAGGTGACTCCTACTGTTTGGTGAGCCCCTGGCTCCCACTTTTGGATAAACCAGAAGAAGGAGAAGGAAGTGTTGCTTTGCCTACATAAGCTGCTATGTTATGCTATCCCCCCTTGTCTCCCAGATGCCCTTTACATATGGGAAGGGACCACATTTCAGGATGGATAAACTTTCTGGTAACGGGCTTTTTGCCACAGACTCTCCCAGGGGATCTATAAAATTTCCCCATTTGTTTTATAGACTCCTGTTTGGATATGTGAGCTGTTATATGATTTCCAAATGTGCCTGCTCTGGTCTCGCATCCAAAACTGCGTCTGCCACAAAATCTAAGCAGGGGATCTGTCTGCAGGTCTTGGTGCTTACCAAAGCACAATTATAATATTAATACATAAAACTAATGCAGCCCACAGTAAGGACAGCGTGCGACTTCCCACATAGTGCACACAAGGCAATTTCACCTAGTTATTGCTCTGTGAAGTATATAACATCTGGTTAAGCTGCTAGATATCTATTTATAAAAGCATTTAGTCTTGATTTAAGACTTCAAGCAAAAGTGAATCCATCATGCTCTAAGATAAAATGTCCCAGTGGTTTATAACTTTCAGTATTAAAAAAGTGAAGGAATTTGTAGTTTGAATTTATCTTCTTCCGTGAACCTTTGAAACTCATTATGTTTTCCCTTTCCTAGATTAAAAAGCTGACTGTCAGTTATTTTCTCTTTTGTAGATTCTTTCAGGTTGATCAGATCAAACCTTAACCTTTTCTTGGGTAAGACTGAGAAGGGGAATTTCCTTGGCCTCACCAAAAAATATTTTTTTCCCCCAACTTCAGGTCAAGCTTGCAGTTCTTTCTGGATTCCCCCCCCACCCCTGCCTTTGTTAAAGTGTTCTGTATATGTAATGTAGAGGGCTGGACACAGTATCCCAGCTATGGCACTAGGGATGTTTGGATGGGTTGCGTGGATTGGCATTGCCTCTGTGTCTTAACTTTAATGAGACCATTAGTTCCCCTTGATTTACATCCCAGGATGACCTGTAGTCTCTCAGCTACAGAGTCATGCTTGGAGCTGATGTTCCAGAGTTTCCTATGTCCTCAAACTCATGGCAGAGTTACGGTTTTCTGAGACACCGTTCTTAGGCCTGTAAGTGTGACCTAAATGCTTTGCTTCTGCATGCTTGGCTGGAATTTAACTGTAGTATTTGTTCCAGTTAATACAGCAGCTCATTAAAGATGAATAAAAATAATTATTTGGATGCAAGGCATTGTGGTTAAAGACCTGAATCTGGCTTCAGGAAATCTGGGTTCTATTTTAGGCTTTTACTGTAACTGTCAATGTAAATCATAACAATCAGGGGGGCTTAATTCTCTCCTGCTCTAGTTCCACTATACAAAATGGAGTAACAATTTTTTCACACCATTTTTATTGTCTAGGCAACCAGTAAGCTAAAAAAAATTGCAAGCTTGAATAAGGGGAACAAAGTAAAAGACTAGAGAGGAAGCATGGAAGAAGAAAGCACACCAGACAGAGCAAGATTATTAGGTGCCTAGACTTGGAAAAAGACCCTCCTGGGCCATGTAATTTAGATTCCTCTATCGCATGTGTTATGATCTACATTTTCAGCTATCAAACCCCATTTTACAATTCGTTAGGCTTCCCCACATTTAAAACCCCTCTTCCGACAATGTCAAACCTCTGACCTAAGTGTCCTGTTTGCCCTTTTGCAGTCAGTGCCTTCTAACTTGTGAGTCCATGGTGCTTACACTATCTGTTTGCAAATACAAAGAAGTAAGGTGTTGCCAGTTGTCTGTGCTTGAAACACTATCCTTCAGTCAACTAGAATCACAGATATATAGTCTATATCATATATATATATCATGCCACTGTATCTGCCACGCCCAGTGGGTGCTTGGATGGATAACCTTCAGACTGGAAAGCAATATAGCAACGGTGAGCTTTGTCAGGGCTGTGTTTTCACACACTTATACTGATCCAGACTCAAATCATTGTCCAGCAAAGCCCAGCACTGTGGCGCTGGATCATGTGGTCAGGGCTACCCTGTGGGTGTAGGACCACGGAGGTGTGACATCCACTGGGTGCTGGTGTGGCACACACTGTGTATTTCAGTCACACAGCAAAACTGACATCTATATTTTTTAAATATTTATCCCAGCCAGATACAGTGCATAGTGATTAGGATAAAAATGGCATCAATTCCTCCACTCTGGAGATGAATCGAGGCTAATTTGCTCTCCCTTTCTCACCAGTGCTTCCCCCCCACCCCAACCATTCTCTTTTTCATTATTATTTGCCTTTCTGTTCCCTTCTAGACATTCAACAAAACAATTACATTGTATTCATGCATTATTGTAAACCCAATGCCAGGGCACTGAATTGTCTCAGAGGCAATACTGAAGTGTGGTGAATATTAAATTTAGAGAAAGTGCAAATGGTTTAAAAAACTGCCCTCTGTGTGTGTATGTTTGTATTTGTGATATGTAACATTTGCAAAAAATAAAGCTTTTTCAGGCTTTTCTCTGGAGGATTTTGGAGTCCAAACAAGATTTACTACTGAGCTTTATTTTCCACTCTGAATAAATGTTATGGGTTGATTTATGCTCCTTTAAAATAAATGATGGAGGGAGCAAGACAGCATACCACAAAAGTAGGAGGTTGCTCAGTTCTGTTCCCCCCACTTATTCCACTTACAAGTTGGTAAGTTGCTAAGGGAGAGCATTTTCACAGCACTAAGAATGCCAACTGCAAAACAATAAAGAAAATAATCTAATCCTTGTCCCTTTCTGCTGTCTTTTCCTGCTGTCCTTATAGGGGATTTAAAGTATTTGTGATTTTGACTGCAAATGCTTAACTCCTCTGGCTCCTGCAGTAAAAAACAAGCAGGCAAATCCGCTACCTGCACTCCCAGATCAATACCTGAAAGTTCGTTTAGGTGTTTGGCTGCATGCTGTTAACCGATTCATCCCAGCAAGCCCTGTGCGTTCAGCTGATTACACTCATTGCCCTCCGAGGAGCTGCACGTAAAAGCAGCAATCTATGGTATTTCAGTAATGAGAGCTCCAAGGGAGGGATTATTATTTTAGTGAAACAATGATTTTTCATGGCATTCAGTGCAAGAAATTGGATAGATGTCACCGTCACAGGAGGCAGGGAAGAAAACCTCTGCCCAGGTCATTGCTGTTGAGAGGGCTTTGCCATTGAGAAGTGCACGGGGCTGGAGAGCGGTGGCCAGCAGGCCAGATCCCATGACCCTCACTCTAGCTGCCCCAGAGCTGGCCCTTCATCACATCCCTTCAGAAAGCTCTGGCTTGTTACCAGTGTGAACAGTAGCAGAGTCAAAGAGAACATACTGGGGTATCAAACCGCTCCTACCTGTCATCCCTGTGGGGATTTCCTTTGTGCATCCTCAGATCTCTTACCTCGTCACACGATGCTTGCCTGGGTTTACACTGTGATAGTTAAAAATACAAGTAATAATCAAGATGTGAACTCTCATACGGTTAAAACGTCAAGGCAGAGAACAAATAAATTAGCATGCAGTTCATAAATGTGGCATTGATGAATTACAGCATAGCTATTGATTAATCATACATCATGTACAGTGTTCTAAGCACTATAACTACAAATCAATTTAGACCTATCCGTGAATTGATACTCAGTGTAAGAAATTAAATCAAAGACTCAGAATGGTGCAAAAGTACAGGCTAAGGTTTAACTCCCAGCTGATGCACAAGTAACGTGCTTGATTAACACTAATGGAAAGCTAACTAGATATGCCTGCAGTGTACTGATATCAGAACAAACTTCAGCTGATTGAAGACTCCCTCACTATTTATCCTGGTTCATCCCTGTTATAGGCATCTCATTAATGAGAAAGTATGACCCCAACCTGGGTGTAATAGAGCTGCCACTAAGGTAAGCATGCCATTTATTCAGCCACAATACTACAAGAGCTTATTTGGTAAGGTTTGTTTCTACATCACTATGGTATACCTAGTTTTTATTAAACACAAAAAGAGATGGTTATTAATTTATGTAAATTATTCTTGTAGCTTCAGTAGAATCTTTACCAGAATATATTTTGCCAGACCTGGACATAATTCAGGAGGATAGAAACTAGGTCACTCTGGTGACCTAGGAACAGACATCGCTGGAGAGAAAATTCAAAAACAATTATTAGGTACTTTTGATAGAAACTTAAAAGATTAGGTGTTTAGTTTTTCTGCCACACATATTTGTCACAAATCTTTTAATTGCTGATAGACATGCAAAAAAAAAACCAAACCACAAACCAAGAAACCAACAAATGAAAACCAAAAAAGTTGTAAGCTAGGCACAGCTTTGGCAATTTTTTCAATGTATTTCATGTATTTTAAAGTTTTCATTTTAAAAAGGAAAAATTACTTCTTCCAAGAAATCCCAGATGGCCGTTTTTTTTTTTTTCCCCAATATAAAAAAGATCATAGTAGTTTTGTTGAAAGAAATGTTGCTAGTTTGGGTGGGATTTTCTCTATGATACTGAGACATACAACTTGTAAGTAAACTGCTGGTAAAATAACTCTTTTTTTGAGGAAGTGTTTCCCTTTTAAAAAAAAAAAAATAAAGCTTTCAAACTCCTAGAACAAATTGCCATCTTCTTAAGTTTAGGAATCTAAGGATGTCTCTACAGATGCTTTCAAATACATCTTCCTCTCTTCACAAACTAAGAGAGGTCCAACAGCCTTTCCTGCTGCAGCGAATTCAGGGAACAGAGGTAATTGGCCTCTGTATGCTGCTCCAAGAGGTTTTGCTTTCCTCTGCAGCCCAAGTCAGATTTGTGGCACTACGAGGCTTGCATCTGATGTGGAAGTGGTCATGTACATGGGGGTGACTGCATAGAACCCTGAGCGTCTTTGTGTTCTGTTTGCATCCCCCAAAGCTGCTAACTTCAAAGTAGCCGTGCTCCTGATCTGGATTGTTTCCATGCGATTTACATTATCCATATGGTGGTGAGATACCAGGAAGCAGAGACTCTACTTTCCTGTTGTTTTGCAGGCAGCTAGGTCTTGTGACCCCAAGAAAGAATTTCTGCAATGAAAAAAACAACATCCGTGCTCCATCCTCCCATTCCTGGAAGTAACAAAAGCCTTGTGGAACATATTGCTACACTGTTGTCAACATAATGATAGTGTTTGTAAAATAAACTCCCACCAAACGCTCCAATAATTAGAATGTCTTTTTTCCCCCTCCCAACCTTATGTTCCTGTGAACACAATGACATAAATGTTCATTAATTCTATATTCAAATGTTCGTCTTCTGTGGCAGCTCTACCAAATAAACAAAGCTATTTAACAATGAGAAGACATAAAATGTTTACATGGGAAGGGAATAAAACCAGTGACAGCACCAAAACTCTTAATCAAACTCAATTACAGAGACCAGGCGCAACCTCCCACAGCTGACAGTTTGCTGACTTCAGTTACAGTATTGTATAAGGAGAAATGTGTCATTTACAGTCCTATGGAAAAGGTTCTTGGTCAAACATCATGGAGGGAAATCACAGAGCGGGTTAGTTCCTGGCAAAAAAAAAAAAGTTTTGACTGTGGGTATATATCAGGTGTTGTCATTCCCTCTAAAACATTGTAGAAGATATTGTTTGGGTCAGTGTTTCTAATTATGCGTCTATCTGCTGGAAACTATCTCTGTCTTTATTCCTGAGGTACATTTTAACAGCAGTGAGCAAAACCCTTCAGGAAAAAGAAAAACATCTCCTCCTAAAAAAAACCCTTTAGCAACCGAAGGGTCATGTTCAAAAAATTAACTTAACAGGGCATTTGTGAAAGTTAACTTAATGGAGATCTAGAAAAATGAACGATAATCTTTTCCAACCTCCCATATTGAAGAAACATCTCCTCTAAAAAGAAAATGCAAAGAGGATACGATGAATGTATTTTTTAAAATTGTAGGTTCCTAAGGCTGTGGTTTGTGTTAGAGCAGAAGACCAGCAAAAGTCCTTGGGGTTCACTGACTTTCAAAGGCAAATTGGGAGTTTGACCAGGCTAGGCTGTAGCAAAAAACCTCAGGTCTTTCTGGGCTCAGAAATCAACCTGACTTACACCTGGGAGGTTTTTTAAAACCTGTGAATCATTTTGGGTAGTGGGTTATGTTTAATGGAACATTACTGCATCCTGT
Organism: Butorides virescens; assembly: GCA_017310255.1. Taxonomy (NCBI): domain Eukaryota; kingdom Metazoa; phylum Chordata; class Aves; order Pelecaniformes; family Ardeidae; genus Butorides; species Butorides virescens. Next base: position 77,377 of record JADKXX010005971.1, on the reverse strand, counting down.
CTGCATCCTACTCTTTAGACAGGGATGAATTTTTTTTCTTAGGGAAAAATGTGGATTGCTCTCACTTTTAAGGAGGCAATTTAGACTAATTATTTGCTTCCTACCACTGATAGATTCGGAGTTATTTTGTAACAGAAAGTGAAAAACAGCTAAAACGTAGAAAATTATTTCAAAATGTGCCTACTGTGGTACACATAAATAAGAGGAAAAGAAGGACAGCTAGATACAATGTCACTTACATGACTTTTATATGAGAAGTTTCTATGAATATAGAGGATAGTCCAGTAAAACTGCCTAGTCAAATTCGTAGTTTAGAAGCAGATCCAACTACATATATTTTTTTGTTTTCGAGGAGTCTTAAAACTGTCTCAATTGTGAATCCTTTTAAATGTCCATCTAAATGTCCAGGCTAAGTGCCAAGAGGAAATCAATCTATGCTGACTTTCTGAAATCTTCCAAGTGTGATAAGCCTAATAGGAACATTTGTCCGCTTTATGTTACCTTCAGGAGCTTTTACAGTGAAAGTCTCACCTCTCTTCTACTGCTTTGCATGCAGGGGTGATTAATTTTTAGTTGAACATACTCACTCAAAGCAAAATTAGCTTCTTGCTAGAACTGTGTGAGGGCAAACTCATTTCTGGCATGTTTTGATAGAATAATACTTTTGCTCTAGAAAATGCTTGAAAAAAGTACTTATGAAAATATGCACATTTACATGAGGGCGATAAAACTAAACATTGTGGGACTACATAGTTGTTGGTGGCTTGGTGTATTTTCAGTTTCCTTGGAAAACCCTGCAAAAGCTTTTGCTTGGTTGCCCCTCTTCTTCAAAAGAGGTTGCTGAGAGTTTCTCAGCTGCTCTTGCACCCTGGAGGCAAAAGGCATGAGAAAAAGTTTCAGAGAAAGATTTTCTCCCATTAGTGCAGCCTTATTTCATGCTGGACTAGCAGGTGAACAGCTCCTACTTTGTCTGTCTGCCTATATATGTATTTTACATCTGTCACTCTGGCATCTAGAAATTAGGCTCTGTCTTCTGCATTATTGTTATTCATACGCTGTCACCCTTGTTCCATTTCCCCTCCCTTATTTCTTGCCTTCTTTCAGGGCTTCTTTACTTTTTTGACTTTACCAGGGCTCACTGGTCTGCCCTGAGCTGGTTGGGGAAGATCATGTGGAGGCTTCCCTACAGCTCAGGAGTGGACAGAGCTGGAATTTGCTATGAAGTGGCCTCCCCGCACCTGAGCTGAGTCCTCCAAACCATGCTTCTGACACTCCTCGGGGTAGGAAGTCCAATCCACGGAGAGAAATTCACGGGAGTCAAAGATCACAAAGAAACTCAAATAAGGGGCTTCACGTACATGGGTAAATATGTGAAATGACCTGCATTGCTCTTGGCACTTCACAAGTGCTCTGCAGTGACACTAGCTAATAGTCAGCATGTCTTTACTTCTGGCTCAGGAGGAAAGTGTCCTCCAGATGGTTTCTTTTTATTCATTTAGAGAGAGTTAAGCTCCATCTCAGAGCTGCAGACAGTTGACTGATTGATGCTCCTGGAAAATCTGCTGATTGGAAAGACTGTATATCACATTAGCTGTTTCAGAGTTACTTTGGTAATTGGTTCCAAAGGAGAGGAGGGAAAAAAAAAAAAAGATTTGCACCAACCTAGGTGTAACTGATTTACCTCATTATTTCTGATTCAGAATTGACAAGACATAGATCAGTCATTGACAACTTTGTGCTCCTAAGAATGGATGTTTCAGGCACTCTTGAAGTGCCAGAGAATCACAGATTAATATGTTTTAAGCCTTTTGCTTTTATGTCGCCAAAATGAATGGGACTTGGGTCAGCGATATATGTGTGTTATTACCTTTTCTTATATTTTTTCTGTGATTTGACTGAAACAAATGAATGCTTTCAGTTCCAGTTGTCAGTAGACCAGAGTTTACAATGTAAGAGTGATGGCCGAAATCTAACCTTGGTTTCCTCCTCCTGAGGATATGTCTATCCTGCGTGCAGTTCATTGCCTCCAGACAGACCCCAGGTAGTTTTTGAAGTGATTAGCCCTCGTAGCTGGCAGTGAAGCTCAGGCTGACCTTCAAAGTACTGTACTTTGAAATTGTACCTAGTACAAAACACTTGGTCTTTACAAAGTTTTTCACTGGGGTTTCTGTGTTTTAGAGCAAAGTGTGTGGTGCTTTAGTTGGAGTCCTAGCACACGCCTAATTGGCACACTTCCCCAAGGTGCAAATTATCTTTGTTCTAGTATCTGTTCAAAACCTGGTGGAGTGTGAAGCTGATTTTCTATACCCTGCCTTCCACATTAAACCCCATGACTACATGATTGTTATTGGCAACTCTGAAATAGGGCTGTTAAATGATAACTGTTTTACTACTGTGGCTAAGCTTTGCACCTATTTACTATAGACACTGTGGACGTTTAAACTTTGGATGCATTTAAAAGTGATTGAGGATATTTGTTAATGGAAAGCAAATCAGTCCAGGACTGTTATATGAAAGACAGTATCTTCAGCTCAAGGAACAGCAAAGCGACAGCTCACAAGAGGCTGGGACATCTTTCTGAGGAAAAAAAGGCTTCAATTTTATTTTACTTTTCCTATCCATCTACTTTTGGATGCTGTCAGAGACCAGGTAGCATGCTGGACAGGCATTTGGCCTGAGCCAATGTGGGCCTTCTTATATACTTAGATTTACGGTGATAATCAAGTTAATGTTTATCACCATTTGAAGTGAGTCCAGCATCTTTCCTATCCTCGGCACTCATTCTTTTGCAAGGACAGTTATCTGAAAGTTAAACCACATTTGTTGTCACTAAATCATCAGGAAAACAAGAGACCAAGACACAATATGCTGCATGGCAGCTCTGCTGTACAGACCACTGGTGCCTCATCTGTTTTAGGAGGCTACATGTGCCCCATGTTACCCTTTTCCACCTCCTCTTTCCCCTCTTCACATTAGTGGAAATCTCTGCCCTTCTGGCTTTGCTGACTAAGGTCCTCTCGACTCAGGACATGAAAGCAACAGGCCTTCAAACCCACATTATTTCTTCAAACAATTTTTTATTGTAAAATTTAGTGAGAAATCAAAGCACTGAGGGTGGGTTCAAGTGGAAGTTCCACCTCAAATCCTGACACCACTCCCATCACAACCACTATTCTTCTATGAAACATTTCATTTTTGATGAAACAATATCATATTAAAGTGAAAAGGTGAAAATCTCTCACGTTTAATAAACCATGGGCTCCCATCTTGCAGTACCTCAAAGACCCCACCAACTTTCCTAACAGCTTTCCCTAGAACAATGAATGTCTCTGGGATAAATGCTGCTGTTACTTATATCTTAAATGCATTATTAATGTAAGTGAAAGGAAAAGAGATTTAAGGAAGGGGAGAATATATTTCCAACTTAAACCATGTAATATTGAATTTAATTAATTATTGCAATGAAGTAAATAATTTACTCTGGCATAACCAAGAGGTGAATCTGACCACATGGATATACCATATGTGTTATCCTGACATTTTGCACAGACTTCACATACCTGTTTAGCCTCAATACTATTATGGTTCTAGTGCATCCTTAAAATTCATTTTTGAAAGCCTGATTGCCATAAGAATACCCCATCAAATTTTAATTAATCCCCAAGATAAAACTGCAATAGCCATCTCGGGGAATCTTCTCTATTGAACTGACACACTAGTTAAAAAGTAGAGCAATAAAATCCCAATTCTTTGAAAGACTGTTTGGATTCTGAAAAAATACCAGTGCATTTAAATATTTAATGCAGTTGATATGGGAATTCTTAAACATAATTTTTATTGGAATTTTGTTTCTGCCATTATTTGATTATTCTAGCTTCTGTCATATATGAAAGCACCTTGGATGTTTAAAGCGGAAGCGTACTAAGTCTCTAAAACCCTGTGAGATGATTCCTTCAAATTACTTTGTACCATTATTCAACATTAAATTGCAATATTTTCAATTTTGGGAATGCAATTCTATATCAGGGTAATGATAACTGGCAGTTATATTTATACTCTTTGCTTTGTGCTCTAAAGTGAGCTGTACACATTAAACAATGCAGATCCAACTTCTTTTTTGCCTTGAGTGCCTCGAGCTCTGGGAGAGATTCAGTTGCATACCTTACACATCTGAGTCTGAGCTAGTTACTGTATGCTGACTCTATAGAACAGAAAACTAAATGAATTTAGTTTTTTAGCATTTCCAGAAAGTGATTCACTCTATTTTAAGATGGATGCCTAAAGTAGGCTAGATGACTCAACCTCCACTGGTGCCTCTTTTTTTCTATTGACCATAAGAGAAGCCTAGTGTGAAGCTGGACTGAGGAACGTAACTTGCAACTGCTTGCAGTTTGGGCAGCTCATGGGGTCATTTGGATTAGAGAAAGTTGTACATCTCAATCTACACTATCACTGAAGTACGGTGCAAAATGGGAATGGACTGCCTGCATGATACCCTCCTACAACCACTGCTTTTATGAGGATATAACTTGTTCTGGTTTTTTGTTTTTTTTTTTTTTTTTTTGTTTGGTTTTGGTTTTTTTTGGGGGGGGGGGGGTGGGTGTCTGTCCTTGGGAATTTGGCTAGTATTGAGTTGGAGGAAGAGAGATGAGCAGTTTTGCAGTGTCTTCCCTTGATTCTTGAGTCTGCCTGAATTTCCAGTCACAACATGCTTGCTCTGATGCTTTCTTTGCCCCTGGGAGTGGAGGGCACCACAGCTGCCAAGGGCAGTAGTTTTGAAATAATTCATTCTAGCTGATAAGAAGCCAGCATGTTTTGGAAACTTACAGAGCCAGACCTGTGGTTGTATATTACATTTTTCCGTAGAGGATTTCCAGCAGACAGGGCAATAACAATGAAAGCAAATTAACTCCACATGTTATATGAACCTTTCCTCCTAAGTCACTATTGTATCCCCGAGGATTATAGAAAGAAGAACACTAATTCTTCCTTGCCCCATTCCCACATGTCAGGGTCTTACAGAAAGAGGTCAGTAAATGCGATACATCAGTGACTCAATGTAATTAATCAAACCAAACTGGTAGGGTTTGCATGTTATACTCCTCTAACATTTTTTTTTGCTTATATAAAGGGCCAATTTCCACATTAACAATGTTTCATTTGAGATCCTCTGTTTCCATTCACAGGTCTTACACGGGTAACATGTCTCCTACCTCACCAAGTGCTTTACTTGAAATGGTTGTTCCTGTGTATTTTGTGAACCTTAAGAGATACAGTTACTCCTTTCAGTGTATTTGTGCTTCAGTTAAGGATAGGTGTACCTTTTCGAGAAAGAAATACGGGTTTTTTTTCTTGATGAAATCAAAGAAAATGTGGCTAGAAGGGACACCAAGAGGTCATGTAGTCTGTCTCCTTTCATAAAGACAGGGTCAGCTATGTCACTTGTGACAAATGCTAGTCCAATTTTTCTTAAAAATCTCCAGTGATGAAAACATTTCCTGATGTTAGATTTTAATCTTCTTTGCTTTATTACTCCTTGGCCTAACAACACTAGACACAGAAAAGAGTTTATTTCTTTCTGCTACTAGCTTTTACTGTTGAAGACCATCCATATTTTTCCTCATTTTTTTCTTTAGATTTAATGATATTAATTTCTTTAAATTTTTCTCCTACATCATGTTTTCTTCACCTGATCAAACCAGTCTCATTCTCTTTTGAGGATCCTTTACAAATGGTCCCCATCCTTCCAAACTATTGTGCCTTATATGCACAAGCACAAGGCTTTTTGATTCAAATTCAGCTGTGAGTGTTGTTCAGCTGTAACCTGATGTTACTCAGATCACATTCTGAAACACTGCAGCCAGGCCAGAAATCCACTTTAGTATTTGTGCAGTTCTGTATTTCCAAGAGTTCCACTTTACATTTGTCCTTCCTGAATGGCACCGTACTTTTTCTTCACTTGTCTCCAATTATTTTGAATTCTAGTCCTCTTCCCCGCCGTGTTTACAGACACTCACCTTGGTGCTCTCTGTGGCTATAGTAAATATGCTTTCTATTCTTTCATCCAAACCACTTATGAAATTATGAACGGTATCAGATGTTAGACAGAATCCTAAATAGCCAACTGTGTGGAGTTGGGGTTGCTAGCTAATTTTGATATTTTGACAGTAGCTATGTAAACCTGGATGCTAGAGTTTCACCTGGATAATGTTTCTCAAATTTTTTTTGAAGTCCTTCATGTAAGACATTGTCAAAGCTTTGTAAAGTCAGAACATATGACATTTCCTGTTCCTCCCTTATGCACAGAGCCAGTTACCTTGTCATAGTAAGAATTAGATTAGTTTGACATGATTTGGTTTTGATGAATGTAAATTGGCTGTTGCTCTTCTCTTATTATCCTCTAGATGCTTACAAACTTTTGAGTTATTGATTCACGCATTTTTGTGAGAACGTGACTTCAGCTAAATCTGTACATCTGTTAGAGTTCCCTGAATCTTTTAAAGATAAGCATTGTATTTTCTCTTTTCAAGAAAGAATTCCAAAGTACCAGAAAAAAAATTCTAGAATTCTCTTTTTCTAGAATGCAGCTAGCTGTTTTACAGAAAACTTATAAACCACCAAAAATCTGGTTTATAGGTATTAAAAATTCATGCAAGATCTGTCTCTGCATTCAGTTATTGAGTGAGATGATAGATACGTATGCAGGCTTGTGGTTCAGACATTGTTAGTCCTACAGAATTGTAATTCTGCTACAATATCCCTGTCTACCACAGCTTTTCAAAGCAGCACAATGGCATCAGGACTAGAATTGCAATATTGCTTCTTCAAACATTTATGACACAAGGAAAAAATTCTCTCTGCTGTTAGCAACATTATTGAAATGACAGTGGTGATCTGTTTCAACTCAGGAAGGAGAAGTTAATGATACATAAATAATTGCATCCTATCTCTGCCCCTCACCTTCTGCAGTACTTTGCTTTGCAGTACGTCACTTTACAGTACTTCAAGGGCCATCAGGTGGAGATACACAGCTCAAAGGGATCCAGACTGCCCAAGTTTCAAAGCCCTGTCCTCAGATCTCTTTAAAAAGTTTATTCTGAAGAAGTTTGTACCTACAAGGAAATAAACGAATAAGCAAGCAAAGAGGAGTTGAAACATAGGAACAATCTACAAAACCTGAAATTCACCTGTTTTAAATACAGGCAAAAAATAACAGCTCTGACAATACACAGACTTGCAAAAAATGTGACCAAAATGCCTTTTTTTCTTATATATCAACTGCAAAGGAAACATGCTACAAAGAACCAATTGTGTCTTCTACAACTCCACCATAAGATAATTAATTTAAATCCACCAACTCCACCATAAGATAATTAATTTAAATCTTCCTAAGCCACGTATTCTCTATTCTATATCTTTCATATTTGTTTATTTGGTCATGAGAGTTTTTTCTCTTGATTCACTTCCATTTGTACTCTCTCCCTGTCCCTGCCCAATCTGAAGATGAGTACAAAAAACTTCCAATACTCTGTTAAATTACAGATAGGGAGCTGTGTAGGTGTTAGTGTTTCTTGGAAGCAGGGTCCTGCTTATTTATAGCTCTGCTGTTTATCCTTCTGTGTCGGTATGCTGTAGTACTCTGCCAGAATGCCTACTGAATATTCAAGTTCACAGGCAGCTTCACTAGCAACTGAAATCTTAGTTTATGGCTAAAATAAGGGATGTGCTTGTAGCAATTGCACTGAGATTTGGTACGGGGAATAATCTGATGAACATCGGATGGGATCAGATATGCTATTTTGACACCCTATTTTGCTATACGGCTCCGTGAAGCTGTGTGCTTCTCCTGAAGGATACAAAAGACCCATTTGCACATGACAGCTCACAACCTCCCAGGTTGGTTTAATATATATTTCACTAATGAAATAAAATCAGCAAAGTGTTGCAATGCAAAATTAGTGAGGAGCTGTAGCAGAAATGCTAAGCAGCTCTTAGCTCCATCTGACTGAAGAGAAGGGCCTTTCTCTTTGGGGACAGTATTATAGGTGTCCTGCAAGCACTCCTTACTAACTGTTCAGGGGGGTCAGGACATCCTGATGTTGTTTGTAATAAACTGCGCCTGCTTCTTACACCAATGTGAGTGTCCTATTGTAGCAGGTGTAGCAGTAACTCATAAAAGAAGCGTTCTTTGTATTGAAGGTATCATGAATAGACAGAGGCAAGGGAAGGTGGAAGTGAAGCATGGTTGTTCTGAACTGACAGGTGGAAATTGATTCACAAATAAAATGTTGCAAGGCTCGGTAAACCAGGGAACAACTAGTGAATTATGGGTTTATGGTAGAATCATAAGGTAAGTGGTAAAGACAGTCTTGTATAGGGATCATCTGAAATACAATGCAGAACACAGTTTGGTTTTTTTTTTATTATTATATATATATGTGCCTATGTTATGCTTGCCGGCTTTATTTCTGCATGCTGCTATGACAGTGTTTTCTTCTTTAAGTAATTTCAGGTACAACATGACTGTTACATCCCAGCTCCTGGAAAATGATTGGTTTTAGATGAAGCTGTGTTTCTGACGAACAGGGTTCAGAGGTGGCATCCTCACATCTTCTGTTCTTGTAAGACGATCACAAGATCAGTAAGATGGTCAGCAAGATAGGTCACTGTAGCTAAGTGAACGTGATTTTAAACTTAAATCCATGACAGTTCCTTCTGCATGAGCTGTATTTTGAATTCTTGAATTTTTCAAAACACAAACTTATCCAAAGCTAGCAAACTGTGTCAGCAGTTATTTGGTTCTTTTTCAGAGAGTCCACAAAATATGAATTCTAATGAATTTTGCCAGGATCCAGGTTTTATTATTACAGCCTCTGTGCACCTTTAGACTTTGTAGTGTTTAGTACCTGTAGTGAAGTAATGCTTAATAATGATATGAATTTCCTTATCATTTATTTTTTTCTTTTACAGCTGGAAGAAGATCTGCCAATAGTATAATCACAAGCTAATCCTTTGATCTTTTAGTACTTTATATTTCATCTTCTACAGAATACCACTTACAAAAAGTAGTCCAAGAGAGAGCTTCTATATTACTGTGTTGTTGCTATTATAAATCAGATGCTAATTTTTGCTTATTGCTATTGCAATGTTATTTTCATTCCCAATGTAGGATGAGAACTGCGCCTGTAGACAGTGTCTGCTCTTAGTCTATGTAGGAGGGGCACCAGATGGGTATGACAAATAAGTGGAGGAAGCGCAAGATTCCAGTAGCACGATTATGATTCGTGTAGTAAGTGGCAGTCACAGCACACCCACTGTCTGTTATTGTCGGGCGTTTTGTAGTCATTATGGCACAGCAGGTAAACATTAATGGGAAAAGATTACATACTGTGAGGCAGAGCATTAGACTGTATAAATCATCAGAGCTCAGCTGAAGCCAATGGAGTTGTAAGGTTTTGGACCAGCTAAGGATATGGCCTTCAGAACTTCCTCTTCAAAAGAAAAATAAGTAACTTGAGTGTCATCTGCCATATGCTTCAGATTGTTCTCTCTATACAGCGAGTTCTTCAAGTGTACACATACCTATGTTTAGTGAGTGGGGGTTATTATTATTTTGGAGAAGGTAGCGCAATACACATTATGTGCCTGGGGGAAAGGTCTATATCTGTAACTGTCAGCAATTCCTGTAATTACACCCACTGTCAATATTAGCTCTTGGAATTCCCCTTTCATACAGTCTACTTTTGTCCTCCTTCATCAACAAAGCTGAGTGTGACATCCTCTAACAAGGTTGGTAGAATGGTTACGCGACTCAGTTATTAACTCAAATGCAACTCGCATACTGCAGCAAATAGAATTTCTTCTGACAGGCTGCTTGTCATATTATAGCCTTATTTGATTAACTCACCCCTTTGGAGGTGTTCATGATCTCATTATATCTTTAATGATAAAATTCCCTTCTGCTATGTGCTATTTTATATTACGTTAAAAGGGATTCATTCATTTTTCGCTTGTCACTTTCATAATTGGATAAATATTTAACAGGGGTAAGTTGATTAAATTTCTGCTAAAACTATACTCACTACCAAAATATATTCTGAACACCTTAAAAGTTTGTCTGTTAGCCATCAATGGAGCAGGTGGTAAATCCAATGAGACTTTCCCTCTTGAAGGTCACATGAAGTCCTTCCTCTTTTGAACTCTGCAGAGCACCCAAAATGAATAAGAACAAAGGATTTTATTCCAGTAGAAAATAATGGTTTAGTAGCTTGCACTGCAAAGAGTTTAAATTGGAAGATGGGAGCCATGACTGAGGTGACATGTTACTGAATTAATCAAATGTGAGCAGTAATGTGTCTTCTGGTTAAAATGGGAGATAATCAGGGTCAATGTTCTGAGTCTTTGCTGCTGAATCACAAAGGCTGGGAACAGATTTTTAAGCACTCTTTGAAAGGGATTTAATTTATGTCAGCAAATACAAACTGCATGTATTCCTCAGGTAAACAGGCCTTGTTCTCCCATGATGATATTTGGATGTCCACATATTTAGTTTATACAGATCCATGGAACATAGGACTCCGTATGCTGTCAAAAACAGCTTCAAAATTTGTACTCAAAGTAATTTACCAACTCAGATTATTGACAGCGAACACAAGTGTAAACAGGCAATTAATGCTTGAAATCATGGGCTTACGGGATTCACATGGATTTCAAATCTAGTCTCTTTTTTTCTCTCATTGCCTCTGTTTCCCTATGTGTAAAATAATATGACGTTAACACCTATAGATAAAATGTTACTTTTATTCACTTTTAGATCTTAATATAAAAATCACTGGAGAAGGACATCCAAGTATTAAACAATTTTGTTTGAAAGGATTACATTATGCAAAATGTCCGTTAAAAAGATCACTGATATTTTGTATTTTAACAACACAGGGTTACGTATACTTTAATCAACACTGAAAACTCTAATTTTATTATCTCTACTTTTATCTGACTGAGTATTGTCCAGGAGAGTGACATGAAATTCCGGTCATAAGATTTTAACAACCGTAAATCTATAAAACCCTAGGATCCTAAATAATAAGGTATCGGGGTCTCAATAGGTCTTCTGGTCCATTCCTTTGCCACATAAAAACATCAGCTCAGACAGTGCCTTTCAGGTAGATGTTTGTGTAGTCTGTTCTTAAAATCCCCCCATGCTGGAGGTTTCACAGCCTCCCCAGGCAAACTGCACCGGTTTCCCTACCTTTGCCATGAGATTTGGTCTTACATCTTCATCATATACATGCTTAAATAATTTCAGGTGTCATTTTTACTCTTTTCAAATACAATTTATTTTATATAGTCAGGGACTGGGAATAGATGGATAGGTTTGGAAAAAAAAAAAAAAAAGAAAAAAAACCCCTGAATTAGAAAGACTTTAATATATAAAAGGAAGCATAAAAAGTCTCATATGATCAACCTATTCATGGCTTACAACTGTTTAAAGGCACCAAACCTCTTCACATTGTGCAATTTCTCCAAATGAGTCTGTGGAGGCACATGTTTTTCTCCATTAGCTATGAATGGAGACAGCTGAAACTGAAGATGACATTAGATGACCAAATTACATGCCTGTACAAATACAAATTGCATGGACCCACCATCCTTTTCTAATCTTCAGTAAAACTGTTCATTCACCTAAAGGCACAGTTTTCAGTCTGCATTCTGCTGGCCTCAGAGGTTTTGGTTGTCAAAGACTATTTATTTCCATATTCTGGAATTTAAACTTTTAAGCTGTTTATTTATGAAAGCTTTTCCTTGTGTCGCTTTGGCCTGGCCTGACTTACACTCTTACAAACAAGTCTTGGAATAGCCTGGAAGTTTTCATGGGCAAGAAACCAATCTCAGTTGGCACTTTGCATACAGATACTCTGTTTTGGACAGTAAGAAATGTTACTTGTGTAAGCGTGGGCTGATCCTTGCCTGTTGGTGTCACTGTCAAAGAACAGTACCAGAAATATCTAATTTACCAGAACAGACATAGACTATTGTCCGTTGACTCATTTGAAAGGTTCCAGGAAAGACCACAGAGAAAGGTCATGTTTGGACGTTTGACACAATAATCTAATGTAAATTAAATTTATCCAGTGATCTGCACACCAGTCTGAAAACCTTTAGGGGGTTCATCAGTTGGAAAAAAACAAAAAATAAAAAGCCTCAAAACATATCCTAGTTCATTATTCTTCTTTTCCACTCATTCCACTGGGCAGATTAAAACCCTTGCCATATGATTCAGATGGGCAATCACAGAACAGCATTCTGGGCAATAAGCAGTGAATAATTTTACTGGGAACCTGCCAAAGGCTGAAAATTATGGAATGAAAAATGAATGATGAATAAATGAATAAACAAATGTTTGCAGAAATTAGGGTTGATTGCTAAATGATTTGCTGCCTCACAAATGGGGCTAAATTAATCGTGAGATTTGTTCTGTAATAGAATGATTTGGCCTTTATAGCACCTGATTGAGTACATGTTGAATTCAGCTGAAAGATTCTCAGCTACTTCAGTGGACTTTGAATTAGACCCCTGCAACATTATTCACTGTCATATCGTCTTATGCCCTTGGAAGGAAAGTTGTCATTATTTTCACTGCACAAGTGGGGAAATTGCAGTACAAACAGAGAACGGCCATGGTCATAGAAAAGGTCACTGGCACAGCTCACTGACACAAGACACAGATGGGAAATGAGAAGACAACAGTCATGCCCGTAAGTTTTTATTGCTATGTACACAGAAGTAATAATAATCCATAATAGTCTGGGATTGATTCATTTGCTATTGGGTGTGAATAGCAGGATGGAAAGTGAACTTTAGATTACCTACAATATCCCATCAAAGTTATTTTTTCTTCAAGAGCATTTTTTTCCTTCCCACAAATTAATTTTTGATCTGCAGTATGAGAAAAAAAGTCATCTGCCACCTGAAGTCCTGGATAATCCTTTCCCAGACCTTCATTTAAAACCAGTAGGTGACAGTTGTACTATTTCACCCACATTCATCTGTCCTTTTAACCTGCGGGGGCCAAATAGGAAGCAAAATAGCTTTTGCTCTTAACAGATCAAACCAAAGAAAAACAGTGGTGAGAAATGGGTTGTGTGCTGAGCTCACTCACTCATTTGAGGGAGGGGAGATTTATTGACTGCAGGAGTCAATAAAATTGCAGCGCAATCTGAGTTTTCATTCTGAGTCCTGAGGTAACTCTCTGAACTTTGGCATGAACTTGCTGCAAACAAGTTAGATTCCAAAGTGTTCTCTGGTTTAAACTATGGCTAAGCCAAAGCAGACACCAGGGGACTAAGGGGCATAAAACATCCCACCCCTGCATGAGAAAAATCTGCATCATTCTGCTGCTGGTGTAGAGGGTATACAGCCCTAGGCAGCTGGTACCTCCTCCTGTGAGCATGCAGGTGAAGGTGATGGGGAGGGTGTGGGGGTCTAGCTCAATCCTTAATTTTCCACTGTTCAAAACAAAAGGAAGTATGGTCAGCCCAAGACAGGCCTAAAAACTGGATGTACATATTTTCTTTGGTTTTGATAATTTTGATATTAAGGTGAGAATGGTAATAAAGATGCCGGTGCTGAAATGACCGTAAACAAGATAGAGTCAATGCCTCATGAGTTTCATTCCCATAATGGGTGTCACGGACACTGTCATCAACTCACCTAAAATTACAAAGCTAGGAAAAAATGTTTGATTAAGTTAGGTGTTATCATGTATGACATATGGAAATAACAAACACAATACCCATATCTAACAAAGGGAAAACAAATTATCTACTATACTTCGGTTTCATCAATTTGATCTCAACAGCATGCACTACTGCAGCAGTCTCCAAGGAATGGAACATTCAAATGATGGGAATAGAGGAGAAATGGCATAAAAACAAATGTTTTCTATAGAGAAACTATGTATCTTTCTCAAATAAAATGAATGTTGGGTTGTTGTGGGTTTTTTTGGTTTTTTTGTTTTTTTTTTCTTTTAAATTTGGTCAATCCACTAGAGTTAAATGTTAAAGTATTCAGTTGTTGCCACATGAGATATTTACTGTTAAGGAGCAGAAAATGGGGATTCCTTCAAGAGCTTTAAAGAGGTAAAAAACTGTATTAAAAGAGTTGATATGAGGCTAGAAATAGCTTACTGATGGAGGCTGGGTTCATACATTATTATTTTTTTAAACGGTAATCTTGGCATGAAATATAGGAGATTGCTTATGAAATTTGCTGATAGCATGAAGGAGGAAGGCATCATCAGTGCAGAGGAAAAATTAGATACCACATAGGAAGAAATGGAAAATGTCGTGGACAAGCGTAAAGATGGTTAAATTTCTTACTACAATGTGGAAGCTCATGAGCTGAGGGAGTAATAGCAAGAATTTCATGTATAAACTGCTAGGTCATCACTTGCTAACATCTTAAGGGAAGAAAGATCAGGATATTCTCATCAGTCATAGGAGAGTAGTGTTCAACAGCATGCAGCCGTGGGAAAAGCAGCTGTGATTGCTCAATGAGGTATTTTCAGTAGAGGTAAGGATTCATTAATTTTGCCACACAAAATTGTGATGAGAACTCACCTGAAACTGTATAGATAGTTTTGACATGCAGGTTTAGAAAAGAAGTAATAAAACTGGAACAAGTTTAGTGATGAACCTTTAGAGAAGGAAGATTGAATAATTCCTAAATGAGAAGGCTGACACTATGTCTACACTGTATTTGCAGACAGCTCTGAGGACATGCTATGCCTAGCTCCAAACCAACCATAAGCTGTATGCTTACAGATAATGAGACAGCAACTCTAAGATTTCACAGGCTGCAGCAAGTCATAGTGTTTTAGCAGAGATCTGATGCCTCACTAAAATAATTCAATGGCTTGAAGGATCAGCAGAGAGACCTAGAATCAGCCTAAAGTGAGGGCAAAGGGATGTTTGGACTATAAAATCCTATAAGAAGAGGTTGCATTGCTTAGCTGAGGACAAGAGGAGGAAAAAATTACTCAAACTATTTTGGATATTGTATATAAGAAGGATAAAGTATGTGTTTAAGTCAAGGAACAACTCTGGCACCAAGTCAAGTGTGTCCAATGAATGTATAAAAGGGTTGTTTGGATGTTACTGCTTGAATATCAAGTTTTTCTGTTCTTGTGCTCATTCAAAGCTTGATTTTTCTCTATACTGTGGGTACCTATTGCAAGATACAAGAAGTTGTCTTAGTAGTAAATGACCTTAGTAATAGATGTGTTTTGGAAAATATTATGTTTCTGTTATTTCTGCCACTTATGCAAGTTTGACTTTGCTGTCACTTTTGCTAGTGTTGCTGCCATGACCAGCATGCTTTTCGTGGCCAAGCTGGGGTAGGATAGTGGGAGATGAGTGGAAACTGGGGGACTTTTAAAGTGCAGAGGAACTGAGTCAGTCAACTCTTCAATGTTTCTGTTAGCCATTAGAGCATCATTATATCTCTGCTTTCATTCAACCTGAATTTGGCATTTATAGTTGTTCTGGAGGGAAAATCATAATTTTAAATGCTGAATGATAAAGAGACAGAGTGACTTTCTTCAAAAATTAGGGTTTGTTTTAAGAGGTACACACACCTGAGAAAGGGGGAAAGGGGTGGGGGGAAAGAGAGCTTCATCATTGGACTTAGTAATAAGACTGAAAAGGCCAAAAGGATCTGAATAATGGAATAGGTCAAAGGCTTCAAACTTGTAAGTCTAAGGTTAAATATGACAGCAGTTTAAGTTCTCTGAAAATCAAACCTTCTATTAGGTTTCTAGTGCCAGGAAGCCAAAAGTTTGACAACTGAGCTTTGCAGGACTGAAATTAGAGTCAAACCATGGAATCATCTCAGCATGGTGTTACCATTATTTACCATCTGACACCTGTGAAAGTAGTCCATCTTAGATATTTAAATTCACACCACAATCAGTCCTTTTCTCTTTAGCTTTCAGGAAATATTTATATAGGTGTTACTCAATGGATTTTACAGCCTCTTTAAAAATTCATTATTAAGATTTTATACTAAAAAAACTAGAAAAGAGAGGCCCATGTTCTCTCTATATTGATGTAGGTTTTTCATTCAATGCAACTATATCAGCTCAGATCTGGCCTACATTCCTATCTTTGCAAGACTGTACAATCTAATTATTAACAAGACAAATAGAAAAAAGATCAAATGATGGAAAGAACAGTAGATGAGAATAAAAATTATTCACTGGTGTAGCTGCTTAGATTTGTTATCTTCACGCCTTAGAAATTCCATTAGGTTTCCAACACAGACTGCCTGGCTGCTTTTTTTGTAGTCTACTAGTGCACTAAGCATCCATAGACATAAAATGTACAAAAAAAAGTCTTCTAAGCTAGTGGGAATAGAACTGTAAATGTGTAAAATTCTGTGTCTGTGTATATATGTCACATCAGTTAAAAAGGAAAGTATCGTTCCTTGATTGCCTATACAAGCTCCATTTACTAAACAGCAAAAGTACCAGACATACAGTTTTCAGGGAGCATTACATTGGCGAAAGGTCGCAAAAACAATTTCAGAGGCAGCCTGCCCACATTAGTTTCTTGAGATCTTGATTACAAATTTATAAGAGACATAGCCTAGACATTGAGAGATGGTCTCAAAGATTACTGTCCTTCCTGCCATCTGCACACTCCACTGGGAACATTAGAAACCCTGTCCATCAACCAAAATAAACAGCTCTTCTCATGAACAGGCCCAAAGAATGCCCTATAAATCATACCTGTCAAAAATGCTAGTAGCATTGCAGAAGACAGAAATCAATCCAAAACTCATTAGTTCGCCTGACAAGTGCTTAATCTTATATTGTTTAATGCCAACCTGAACAACTCAGATAGAATAGAACCATGCAAAGCAGTGGCTGGATTTTCTATTATAGAAACTTTTGCAGTGATTATAGCTTAATCTTTCTCTCAAATCTTCTTCCTTTTCATTCTCCTTTTCTCTATACCACCTGCCAAAAGATATTGACTCCAACAGAGTTTTCTTACTTCTGAAGGAATAGATACCTAATGATTGCTTCATTCGATCGCATACAAGACTGTACATCTACATTTTGCAAATGTCTTCTGATAAGCAGGACATACAAGTATGGATTGGATTATATACGGTATTGTTTGAAGATGTTGCCAAGAAGAATGGGTATAGTACTAACTTTTTATTAGTTTTATAGTGAATCTTTTAATCTGCCAGCATGGAATAAAGTATAAAATAATTCCTAAGTCATGTGTGATAACAGGAAAATTCAAATACAGAAAGTAAGTGGTGTAAGTCAAGGTATTCTTCGTCCACGGGTTTGGGGAACAGACATAGTACAGTCCCACGTGGAACTCATATTTTGTGAATTATTTAAAGCCACTGGAGGAATGTGTAGTTTGATTTCAGTGGCTTTATTCAAGTGATTTAAATGTGACTAGGGGCTCTTCTTTTGCATTCAGACCTGCTGGTGTGTAGTGGCTTGCATCCATGCTATTGAACTCCTTGATTCTCCAAGAAAGGATGTATGCCTATTACTAACTCTTCAAGGGCTGTTTAGGAGACCCCTAAATGGCACTGACCAAAACTAAATCCTGGATGATTCCAACAGTTTTAAGAAAAATGGGGGGTTGACTTCCAGTGTAGAGCTGAATTTACTAGTGTATACCTAGTCTTACTGTATCTGTTCAGTTTAGCAGCATATGCAGGGCCATAGTATCTAAGATTGCCAAAGTGAAAATATACATCCCAATATAAGAAAACACCACACTTCAGGAAGAAAGACTTTATTCTGAAATGGCTTTCAATGTGACACTACCAACATCCACATGACATGTAAGTGGTGGTTTTATTTCTCAGTTTGCACAAAATATAAACTGAAACTTCAGAAGCCGTATCACCTCTGGAGAATGTATTACGTTGTTATGAGCTCAAGTGGTGAGTGTTTGGCGTACTGCTTATCACTCTGATATCAGGTGGGCCTTTGGATTTATGGACATCACAGAAGAAGCAGAAATTCAAATCTGAGACAAGGAATGCATGCAGCTAGACATAAGCAAAGGTAACAGAAGAGCACAGTAACTTCCCGTGTAAATCCAGTGAAGAGACAAGTTGCAAGGAACACGCTCCAGTCAGGCCACAAGGCACAAAGCTGGTCTGGCTTGGTGTAGTCACTCTGGACTTTGAATGTCAGAGCATATGTTGTGGGAGGAAGCAGTAGCCCTGTGTGCTTGTAAGTGTTGGGCATACAGTTAAGCTTGCAGTTACAGCAAGGATGAAATTAACTGCTGCTTTTTCTTTTTTTTTTTTCTTTTTTTTTTTAACAGTTCAGTTTTTGAAGCAAAAGAACCCTTTGTCAGTGTTGTGCATCCTTGCACAAGGTAACATCCCTGCATCTCATGGATTTTGCTGGAGTCAGGTATTAGACACGAATCTGGAACTGTAGCTCCTAATTAATTTCTTCTGTTCTTTTAGTCTAACAGGTCCTAGATGTGTGCAAAGAAATGGGCTGTTGTGAGGACTGAGTATCTAAGACCCTGATTCAGGATGGCAGGAAGATGGGTAAGAAGTTTTCTGGAAGAGAACGTGGTTTGAGAACTGGACTGTGGGAATATTGAGTTTGGAACTGGTGGGGGTGGGGGGTTGGAGAGAGAGGAAAGAAATGGACTGGGCAGATTTTGGATTAATGAGAGGAAAGCAGCTGAAAGGAGATGAAGATATAAAGGAGGAGACTGGTGCTAGTGATGGACCGGAACAGAACGAGAAAAGATATTAAATTTTGACTTCACAGAGATTGTATCAAACAGCTGAGGATATCCATCAGAAACTGATAGCAGGTGCTCAGGAATAATTTACAGCCTGTGCTAGTTTAAGAACAACAAGTTCTGTAAATATATCTGCTGTCTGCTTTTCACAAAGAAAAAGGAAGAGAGAAAAGCAGAACAACACAATGGGTTCATGAAATGCTACAGCAGTAGGACTTAAGGAAAAGGAAATGGTGATTTATGTCACAGGCCCAGAAGAGCATGAAAACCCTGCCTGATGATGTAGCTTCTGGATCAATGGGTGATCTTAGTTCACAGTGATTCCCTTTCTCACATGGCTTATTTTAAGGTGGGGGTGAGAGTGGAAATGGCACTTCCAATTTAATAGTGTCTATAATATCCTTACAGGCTTTACAGGTCTTGTCCTCTCACTCCTCTGCTCCCATCTCTATTCTTAAGCCATCTTCTCCCCCATATTCTTCAGATTTCATTTAAGAGCTGCTTTCCCCAGGGGTTCTGAGCACTGCTGTTCCTAATTCCCGAATTATTATTTCCCCAGGCTCCAGTCTGCCACCAGCTCACAACTCCCATCCGTCAGTAGGTCAGTCAGTCTCCCCAACCTATCCTTGTTTCTTTCCAATCAGCATCATCCCCTTCTCCTTCCCCTTGTACTGGAGTGTCACCTGTACCAGCCTTTTGCTGGTGACAGTGCATCCCTTTCTCCACTGCAAAACTGCCACAAATATCTGTGTCTTCAGGCTTTTAGCTCACAGATGTGTTTTGGTTTTAATGTCTTGCTATTCCAGGCAAGAGTTTATATGGGTTCCTTCCCATCATTTATACCCCTCCTAGGATCCCTTGCAGCCTGCTCTTTGTTTCCTCCATGCGATCATTACCCAGCCTACCTCTGACCCATTTAAGGGGGAGGTTTGCCACGAGTTTTGGGATATTATGAACTCTTGTTTACCTGGAAGGGAGCAGGGAGGGAAAAGATGTGTAAACACACAATAGTTATAGTTGGCATCCTCTGAGGAGTTCCATATGATACAATGCTTTTTTTGCTTCAATTGTATTGACTGAAATAACAAATTTTTACTGCATCTTGGGGACAACATCCCGCTTAAGGATTGATGAAAAGTTCATATAGGGGCACTGGTGACAGAACGGAGTTTTCAGACTAGCTAGAAAATTTGGTCTCAACTTTTGCTTCCTTTTTCTGCAATATATAATTTTAATAGCAACGACAACAGCAAAAATAAAAGTAATAATAGAACCTCCATCCTTGGAGATATTCAGAACTCAACTGGAAAAGGTCCTGTGCAACCTGATTTAATTAAGCCTGCATTTAGCATCAGGCTAGATTAGAAAACATCCAGAGGTCCCTTCTGACCTTAATTATTCTATGAATCCATGATTAGTAGCTGTTAATAGCAACGGCCCTGAAAATGAAGATTTGAAAGGTGCACAGGGAATGAGATGATTATTTACTATACCTTTTTGTGTGTCTTGAACTTAAAATAAATTATTTACCGATGTGTAGGCATGATGTTCTTTAAATCAGGGGATAATTTCTTTTCCCAAGGGGGAGAAGGAACTATAATTTTCCTCTAAGCACATGCCCGAATGCCATGGAAATCAATGGGATTTGAAAATGTGCCTAATGTTAAGCATGTCTTACATATTTTCTGGAGTTGTAGCCTATGCTGGGGAAGCAATATTAATAACAGAAAAAGGCAGTTCCTAGAGATTAGAAAGAGATTACATCTCTCAGTACTTCACCTTGGAAAGTCTTTTACCATTCCTCAGAAAACAAGACCATTATAATGAAAAGTCTTCCCTTGGTGACCCTTGAAATCTTATTAGTAAATGGAATCTTTCCTTCCCCAGGGGCTTGACTAACTAACAGCAATGGAGCGACTCCTGCAAGGTTTGCAGGGAGGGAGCCTAACTCTTGTGTTGCTACTCGTGTCATGGGCAACTGGGGAAAAAAAAAAGTGTTCGTGGGTTTATGTCCCATGTTTCACTTTATGCTTCTCCATTTCCAACCAGATTCAAGAGATGATTCTCTAATAGTGGAAAAACTTTAAGCATACTGCTTTGTAATTGAAAGAGAAAACTCACATCTACTATCATTAAGCAATAATTATTTTGTTTTCCTAGGGAGGATTCAGTAAGATAAACACTTCAGAAATAAATAAAGTTCCAGGGCTTCAGGCCAAGATATTTATTGACTTAGAAAGTACTTATCTCTTAGTTCACTCCCATGTAAAAAATATAATGATAGTAATTATGTTAAAAAACAGATCACTTTTTAAATTATTTAAAAGTGCTCTTCCAGAATTTAACAGGATGATAATTGCTCCAGCAGCTTTTATGACCTGTGGGGAAAAATTAGCCACAGGGAAAAAGAAGATCCCAGCCTACTCTCTGTATTTCATTCTTACCCATTTATTTAATTATTTTTAGGATGGAATCTTCATTTCAAGTTCAGCTGGCATTTGGGGAAATAGACTGAATTCTGAGGATAGGAAAAGATTCAAACCCCTTGAAAATGATGGTTACTCCAAAAGTCCCACAAGAGAGAGATATCAGAAAATTGTCAGATTGAGTACCTAGATAAAACTTAGACATAACCAATACTTGTAGCTCAGAATCTCAGAGAAATTCAGACAGCTGATTTTTTTTTGTCATTCCAAAATAGAACAAAATGTCACAGTATGACAACTCCCATAGTGCTTTTATGTATAATTAAAATATTTCCTATTCTGAATTTTGTTTAGCTGCTCCATATTTTCATTAATAGTGTAAAGTAAATCTTGTAACAAAGGTCATGTTGTTCTTTGAGATTGCCTTCTCAAATCCAACACTCAAATGTCCTGGGAAATACAAACCAAATTTTTTTTGGCTTTTATGTTTATGTACTTGTTGAAAAATAAAAAAAAAAAATAAATCCATATGTATATATATTTTAAGACATGTATAGATAAGGAAGAGAGCAGACGATCAAGCGGATGGAAAGTCCTGAAGGGGACTAGAAAGCCTGTAAACTACCCCTTTCCCAGGACATCCTTCACATTTCCCCCTTGGTCTTATGAATTCCACCTATGCTTTTATTAAACATGTCCTAAAAGGAATTTAATCAGATTATCTCAGGTTGATGTAAATACTCAGCCCGAACTAAATTGTTTCAATTTGCTGAACATTATAAATAAATAAATAAAAATGCTGATGCTAAGTGATGTTTGCTGTTCTGATTTGATTTCATTTCTGACCTGAAAAAATCAATTACTTCCACAGTGAAGTTTTATCCCCCCTTCTCCTCTAACTTCATACTTAGGTTAATGGACTGTTGAGTCAGAAGGGACCACTGTGTTAACGTAATCTGCCTGCCTGGGTAGTGCAGACCATGGGTTTTCCTTGCACTAATTTCTGTCTGTACTAAAATACTTTATTAAAAAGGAAAAAAAAAATCATCTAGTCTTAATTCAATTTTATTTGTCATTGTAAGAAGCTCATCACTACTCTGAGGAATTCATTCCATCCAGGACTACCTCTGCATGCAAGTAGGTGTGAGAATTTTAAAATATATGCATATTTACTAATCAAAATAAATTGGTTGTGGATTTGGTGGGGTTTTATGTTTAGATTTTTTTTGGTTTGGGGTTTCCCCCCCCCTCCCCCCCCAGTGAACAGGTTCATTGAGACTGTTCTCAAGGAATATTAACCTACTCTGACAGCTGAACCCACAATGGAAAAAATAGTACCTCTCCCTAAATTCTCTCCTGAGTCTGACAATTTTAAACCTCAGGCTGTTATTTTTCCTATGCTGTTTAGGTAGCAAATTTAAAGAACAGGTCTGCACAATAAAATGCCATTTCAGAGATAACTAAAACTGGAAGCATCGTAGCTGTCAGTTTATGCATTATTTACAGCAAATTTAGCCTGGATATAGGTCTGTAGTGATGTAACTACACTGCTTCCAGGACAGAGAGTATCTCTGCATGGCATTATACTTTACTACATAAATGTATCATCTCATTTAGAGACAACCCTGGCATCTCTGCATGAGGTGCTGTTGTATCAGGTAGGTAGCTCTATGCTGAGCTCTTCAGGGCAAGAACTGTCTTTTCATTATATGCATGTATGTGTAACTGCCTTTCCCTGGGGCTTCCAGGTATTGCTGTGCTAGAAATAAATTATAATAATGAATAAGTGACCTGGGCACATACAGTCCAGGAATCTCTGATGTATGCAAATGGCGTTCAGTGCAAAGGGCTAACACTAAATCCAGACGATAAAGTTAACTTATAGTTCTATCCTGTGAATTTTAAATTTTAAGTAAGATTGTTATGCAGAACATTTTTCCCCACCAGGGGAAAAAAAAAAAAAAGTGAAACGATAGAATCCACCTATTTACTATTAGCAAGGGCACAAGAAAATTCCTGAATGATCCCAGGAAGCTGTGATGGAGGAATACTCTGGCTGTAAGCCCCATTGACAGAAACCGAGTAAATTATTCTGTTCCAAATAGTCATCCATATATTTGCAAACTATCTGCTCGTGAATTTTACAGCATGCACAGCTCAGAGACATTGGCCTATAGTTAGGCAATAGCTCAGCACATATAAGGGCTGGAATAAATAGCCAGCACAGCCTCAGATGGACTTAAGTGGGTTTGTGTTATTGTGGGGCTCCAGTTGTAGTAGGAAATGTGGGGGTATCAAGTACATTAGCTGGCCAAAGTCCTGTAAGTGATCCCCCTCCTCCTTCTTTTTGGTCTTGACATGGGGCTGAAACATAGAAGCCTTCAAAGCAGAGTTTACAGTTACTGTACTAGTGACCTGATGTTCAAAGTAGATAATTTAATTTCATGTAATTACTGGGAAGGGTGGGTCTCTCTCACCCGATTATATAAATTAAAATCCAGTAGTTTCTGTTGTATGTATGGGTTTGAAAGTCCTGTGTTACTTTTATAAGATTCATGAGTTTCTACAGTGTGTTGGCCTCCTCTCTACTTGCTTCTTTAGCAAAAAACCCCCAACCCAACCTCTATTAAAGCAAAACTTTCAATTTTTCAGAAGACCTGAAAAAGAAAGAACAAAGAGAGAAACAATAGTGATCTTCAGGAATCACACATTCACCAGCTAAGTTTCTGCTAGAGGTCCCCTTGACAGGTTTCTCACAAATAATTTGTGGTGGTTTTCCTTTTCTTTTCTTTTTTTTTTTTTTTTTTGAAGACCAAAATATATGACAAACCATTAAGAACTGTTTCTCCTTATTAGGCAAACACCCAGGTCATTGAAGCTGCCTCTGTCCAAAGGTCATCTGAGATCATCTTTTCTCCATGCCTTTTGGGTAAGAAGCACCTTAATATTGATATTAATAGAAGTGGTAAATTGTTCAAGGCTTTGTACTTTGCATTTCAGATCAAGAATCCCACTGTGATGTGAATTAATTGTCGTGGTAAAAACCTTGTGTACACCAAAGATCTCCCTGCATGGGTTTACAAAAAGTGCCACAGAAGGAAACAAAGATGAAGTGGAATAAAAGCCACCTTCCCTGCCATATTGGAGCAATTTGCTGGTCAAGAATTGCAGGCCAGTATATTTTGTTGCTGTTAAAGTTTGCAGCCTCACAGAAGCACCGTGAGGAGTTCCCTCTGTGATAGTAATACCTCCTCCATACTGATGCATTTAGCTTGTAATGACAGGAACCGGAGAAACATCCTAGCAGTCCTTCATCTGTTTAAAAAAAAAAAAAAAAGATTAAGAAAAATATTGTTGTTATTATTTGAGTTTTGAATTCTTCAAGTTTAAATTTAATAGTAAACACATGAGGGAAGAAAATCACATAGTAGTTACATTTCCATAAAGGCTGAACACCCAATGAAACACAGGGGCCATGTATATGACTTTTAACTTCTTTTGAAGCTGTTGGTCAAGAGTGCAATCTGTATCTGTGGCAGAATGATGGAGTTACGGTGTAGGAGATACTATTTATACTACTTCCGGGATGATTGCCAGTCCTCTGAGTTAAAATTCACAACTTTCACTTCAAATATCAGAGACATTTAAAAATCTATGCCTTACTAATTAACTAGGCAGAGGGAGAATCCTAATCTGCCAGCATGAAGATTTTGGAGCTAGAAAATGAAATCTGTTCTTCTAACAAATTATAAGGTAAATTTCGATGAATTGAACAGCTTCAAAATATTTGTACCCCTGTTCTCAGTCTATCATGCTGCCTTAGATTGCGTGCGTGTGGGTGTTTATACACATATATATGTATTTTACAGGAAATGCAAAGGGTTAAAACCAACTTGAAATCCTGACTGATGCTGGAAATCACTTTAATAATAAATAGTGATAAAACACTCATCTTACAGTGATGATTAAAGCTCCTCAGTAGCTGAAATAGGAATCAGAGCTTTATAAAACAATTCAGGCCTGACGTTGCATTGTGATCTGAAAATGAATTCTTCACTGCACAAAGTGTCTTGTTCCTTCTTTGCTGCAGAAACTCATTCTTTGGCCTGCAAACATGATATTTGTGCTCTTTTACAACAGAAGCTGTTCTATAGCAGATACTATGGGAATCACTAAAGGGGAAGAGATAAGCTCAGTTCCTCTGTCACTCTGGGAGTGGATCTCACTATCTCCTGGTCAGACCCAGCGTGATTCAGGGTGACCCCATTTTCCATTAGAAAAGTGCAAGGGATTCCTGTAGTGAGAGAATGAAGAATAACTCACATCCAAAGGATTAAAGGGGGACCAAGCAGGGATGTAGGGAGCTATAAGGAAAGCGGTAATTCCTGCATCTCCTTAGCAAAGCACCCTCTCTTCTATATGGCATCTGCGTCTTTATGCTAGAACTCATCAAGATCTCTAATACTCTCTGACACCAAATATTCCTTGTATTTTTAATAAAGTATTCTGGGTGCTTGAAGTCTTTCTACAGGTATAATGGTGACTAAGACACAAAAAAAACCTATCCAGAAAATTTCGAAAAGAGAAATAAAGCAAATCAGCAGTTCTAGTGGACACCGAAGATCAATCAGCTTTGGAGCCTCTTGGGCACAGTTTAGGAGTCAGCAATCAGAGCAGGCTGGTGGCAGATGAGGGAGAGGTGTGGCGAGGGAGGGAGCGATCCTGATATGCACATTATCTCAGCTAGCCTAGCATGACGTTTCCTTGACTTAGCAACTAGCCATCAGGGATTTACTTAACGCCAGGCAGCTCTTGAAAACTCATTGGCGTTGGGTATGATGGAAGCCTCATCCACCTGTGTACAGCCCAAAATAGGGATGTGGTTCTCTCAGCCAGTGCCTTCCAACAATGGGACCATTTTGCTGCTTTTCTACCTGCAGGACTGTGAGGTTGTGTCTGTGTTATAAATTAATTGAAACAAGGAGCATCATGCATGGAATCCCCTTCTAAATAGGGAGATGTTATATTGCCTGTGATAACTCTTGTATCTTGAAGACCTCTTCTTTTCCAAAACTTCCCAGTCCACAATGCTATGACAAAGTCAAGCCTGGTCTGTGTGGGACCTGACTGCAGAGGGTCTTGGTGTTAGGCCCTAGATGGGGAAAAGAGGTGCATTTCTGTGCGTCAACACTCCACAAGGCCACCACTGCCAGTGGAGGGGATGCCAGAGCAAGAGGTTGGCTGGGACACTCACTGGCAGGGAAGGAGATAGGAGCCACGAGGTATGTGATGTGGGATCCAGCTGTGGCTCAAGGGATCAGTCCTGAATCATGACTATGGCACTAGGAAACAAGGACAATTAGAGATACCTCTTTAAAACTCTGGAAAATAATATGCTAAACCCAGGAATCAGTCCTTATTACCACCTAGTTCCTTGCTGTAAGGGTATTGGAGCTGAAGATGAGACAGTACAGCGAATGAGCAGTGGGCACTTAGCTAACAGCAAAATAATTGTGATCAGTGTGATACGTACTGCTGAAATTACTCCTCCTTTCCCACCCCTTTCGAAGATAAAGACCTCACGATAAGACATCTAGGAAAACTAAATTTATTTTGCTGGCTAGAAATACCTGTAATTTATTCCTGAAAAGTATAGAAATCCTGCTGATATTACAGCACAGAGTGAGGAGGCGGTAAACCCTGCTTAGTTCCCTGCGCATTTCCTGCATCCTCCTATGGTTTTCCCACAGGGACTGAAATCACAGCCTTGGTGTGCAAGGTGTACAGGAACAGTTTTGACAATGAGTTTGCTTGAGCCGGATTTCCACTTTCTATGACAAAGTCAGGGGCTTTTGTCTTTCCAAGTATTTTTACTGATTTCACTCTTCTCCTCTCATTAATATTTTGTCCAGTTTACACAGGACAATAACCCTAATGCATCTCTGTTAGCATCCTGCACACCCTCCCTGCCATCATCTTCACTCATCTTTCTTCTGAGAAGACCTTTCTGTCCAGATCCACGAATCCTGCACCAAGCAATCAGTCAGGGAGAAGATGTGTGTGGGAAGAGGGGTGGATTTTGTTTCAAGAGCTGCTGCTGTTAATAGTTTGTGGATAAAACACTTGTTCATGATCAATAATCTCTGCTTACACTGAATAAAGCAGTTTTCTGTAGAGCCCTTGGCGCTAATTCTGACGGATAGCTCTTCCTACCTGGAGCAATGAGTTTGAGCTGGTGTGGTCCTTCCTAGCAAAAATAGTGCAGGGCTGAGCTTCTAACACAGGTAAAATGCTCACAGTGTCTGGTCTTACCTGTTTGGGGTTAGTTTAAATACCTCTCTGCTGCACCCTCAGTACAGATAAGTGGAAAATGTTTGCGTTGACTTTTTTTTTTGTGGTTTTGTTGTTGTGGGGTTTTTTTAACTTATAAACAAACTTGATCTGTGAATCAAATCTTCAGAAATAACAAATTGCCATCTCTAAAGTTGCTTCTTCAGACCCTTAACTCTTGTCCAGGCATCCTTGCTGTGCCCTGGGGTGCAAAAGAATTCCTGGAGAGGGGAGAATGGGAGAGAAGACACATTTAAGCTTGCTCCCTACTCTATGTGCCCAAACCCGACTCTCCACTTGCTAAAAAGGACTTTCTGCAAACAGAAAATAAGTGGGACCCTCACATCTAAAGGAGGCTTCACAGAGTCTCATAAAGATACGGTATTTTGCAACCAAAACAGAGAGATGGCTGCAGTGGCTATCGGCGAGGGGGAGCGCGGGAAGGGCAGCGGGGGGCGAGGGGGCAATGCCCAGCCCTCCCTCCAGCCCAGCGGCCTGCCCAGCGGCCTGCTGGAAGGTAGTTTTGGGGGGCGAAGTCAGTCCCAGCAGCTGGGATTTGTCTTGCAGCACGCATCGGCTTGGAAATTTCCACTGCCGCGTGCCCGGGGCCAGCAGGTGGCACTGGCAGGTAGCCCAAGGCGGGCGAGCGGCGCGGCGGCAGCGCGGCTGCATCAGCTGCCTCCGCTCGCTGGGCTGGAGCTGCTCACAGACCACAGGCCTTTTTGTTATTATTTTCTCCCCCCCACACACCCCACCCCACCCCTCCCCGAGGTGAAAAATGCAGTAATCGGCACGGGTGGAAATGAAAGCAAGAACGCCCGAAAATTGGGTTATTCCCCTCTTTGAGACAACGGTTGTGCAGTGATAGGAGGATTTCTCTAACCCCCCCAAAACCTGCCTTCAGGTCGGGTGTTGTTAAAGGTTAATCCTGAAAAAGCTACCTTTTCTTCTGTGTTTTGTTGTTCCCCCTTTTTCTCCCCCCCCCCCCCCCCCCCCACACACACACACTTGAATTTGACTCCCTACCTGCTCTCCCTGCTTTCTCCAGTAGGACAGTCCAGCACAAAAAGTTTCTTCTTCCACTTGAATAAGGAGGTTTTCTCCATCAGTCAGAGTTGGAGCATTCCCCATGCTTCCGTCTCGTTTGAAGATGAGAGACCCCAGTTTTACCCTCTGTTTTGGGCACACAGAGAGAGACAAGCTGTAGCCCTAGCACTGACACTGGCCTGTTGTGTGGCTTCATACTGTCAATTTTACTTTTTACCCCTGGGAAAAGTTTCTTTGTTTCATCTGCTCAAAGGAGAGGCAGTCTCTTACATGCCACACAGTGTAGCACCACGGAGATCTCATCTTATCTTACCTGGAGATATCATCATTTCAGTAGTAATTACTCTCCAGGTTAATCATCAGCTTTCTTTCTATATATAAAGCTTGTATTTACTTTGAGATGTGGCACAGGGAAATGAGAATGCAAATAGACTACTTTTCCCTTAGAAACCAGGTAACATGCTTTAATTTTTTATTTTTTTTTTTACATTACCGTGTACACAAAGAAATTCATCATCTTGCTAAATGAGCTTTAAAAGAGCGCCCTTGCAGCATGTCTCTAGGCAAAACAAGCCCTGCCATCGTATAATGAAGTTTGCATTTGCAGTTGTTCAGAGTTGCAGCTCACCAGCACAGCACACCGTTGGAGAGAGCAGCCTTGGTTCTGGACCAGTGCTTTTTGCACGGAGAAGAGGTTTCAACTCCATTCCCATGTGGAATGAAAGCTGAAGCTCCAAACCAACAGCCTATCTGAGGTTCATGTGGGATTCACACAGTGCCTTAGCGCTGCTACGTTGTGGTATTTTGATGGGCTTCAAAGCCATCCAGGGTATTTTTGCCCCACAAATGTTGTGAGATAGATCACCATGATTTGAGGCTCCCAGGGCCTCTGGTACAATGGTACATCTCCATCCCCTGATAAATAATGAAAGCCCCAGACTCTCATTTGTGATAAATATATTGCATATAGGAAAAGGGAGTGATTAGCTTTAGGTCACCAAGGCTGCTCATTCGGTGTTTATGAGCAACAGAGGAAACATAACAGAAAGGGGGTTTCTAGAGAAAGAAGAGCGGGTGTCTGTAGTGCTATGGAAGACCACTAGCCCTGGTGCTAGCCTTCTCCTGTACTGAGCTACGTTTATGGGACTGATTCATGGATGTATTAACCTAGTTTTATGCATCTGTTAACTCAACAAATAAGTCAGGCCTGGGGTGAATGGGAAAAGTTAAAGTGGCGGTGTCCCTCAGCACGTGGAAAATCAGTGCAATGAACCGCCGGCTCCTTGGCTTGGTGGAAGATCTTGAGAGTGGCAGAAAAAGAGCCTGTTTGCATAAGGAAAGAAAATCTTGGGCCTCATTCATGCAGTCTCATCCTCCTTTGATATTTTGTGCCGTTTCTACAAGTCTTGCTCTGGTTAATGTGTTTAAACACACACATTTTCAAGGTTAGTTTGACACTAGCACATTTACTGCTAAAGGCATGCGATAGTCTAAAATACTCGTTCAGTGCAACCTGCCCAGTGTCCTGATGAGTTGCACAGTTCACTCATATAGTCTATGAGCTACGGAGCGTGTTATTGCTAATAGCGTAATATTTGCACCTTCCCTGGGGAACCTGAAATACTCAGACTGCCAAGTGCCCAACGTGTGTGGGCTGAACGTTACAAGACGTCAATCAAGGTCCTTTTCAATAACTTCGGCAGAGTTATGGTGAGGTTTTCATCTTCTGGGCACCTGACACAGTCCCTAGTCTATCAGCTCACTTTATTTTATCCATGGTTTTCTAGAATGTTATTAGGATTAAACAAGTTTATTAAGTTTAAAACAGGTAAGCATCTCTACTCCTTTCCAATCCCAGCTGGTTTAAATGCCTCCCAGAAACTAAAGGCAATTTTGTGGGAATTCTGTCTTGTATCTCTCTTGATAACCTCCCTGGGATTGTATGAGAATATATTATTCTGGTTTTTAATACCTATTAGCCTTACACTTTCTGCCTGGTATAATTTCACTGTTGGGGAAACTGACCCATAATAAGATTAAAGGCTTTTTTCCAAAGGAAAGGAATGAGTTAATAATACTAGTAAGAATAGAACAGACAATAAAACCCTTGTGTCTTTGTTTCCTGCTGTACACAATTAGCCATTTCCTCTTACAGTATGAGTGGCTGTAATTAGGGAAATGGGTGGCTTTGCACAAACAAGTTATTTCCATTCAGTATTGAAAATATCACCTAGCAGAACTTCAGTGTCTGTGTAGCTTCCCAGCACTGTCTGAATATGGGTAGGAAAATAATAATTTAGGTATGCATGTATACATATGCATACACTTACCAGCACTCTGTTTTAATGGAACATTAAGCTAATGCCATGTTAAGTTACAATGCGCTTCTTATGGAAGCAAAAGCAGCATCTATATAAATATTAGATAGATGTATTATGATCTGCGCAATTGCAATAAATAGCAGATGGCTATGCAGTAATGGGACACTAAAAAATATTTATCACATCTTCCAAGAGTACCACCGCTCCTATTTGTTGTCAGGGTGAATGGCTAAGTTTAATGCATGGCCTTTGGTACGGCGCCTTTCCAAATGTGTGATGACATTGCGAATCATGCAGTTGTTTGAGTGAAGATGACCTCGTCCTGGTACAATCACCCAGGTTTCCCAGACTAATACTGCTGTGGGTATAGAACAAGTATGTGTGGGAACTATGGTGTAGCCTTTTGTAGTCCACTCAGCAGGGGCACAGATGAATTGCTCAATAATATCCCTAAAACTCTTGGGGTGTCTTTCTTTCCTCTGTCCTTCTAGGCCAAATTTTCAGAGACTCCCTGGAGGAGGAGTTTTCACATGTGAAATTGGTGCTCTTGCCTCTGTGTCTGCACCCATCTAAACTCATGGACATGTCTGCCCATGGGAAGTCTGGTTTATACTTCAAATTCAGACTGCTAAAGAAAAAGAGAGGCTCAAATTGCACCCACATAAAGTTCTTATTAGAATGAGTTTGAAACTGCAGGGCTTCTTTCTTATGTCCTTGTTTTCTCTCTTGAAGTACAACAGCAAGTC
Source organism: Butorides virescens (assembly GCA_017310255.1). Lineage (NCBI taxonomy): Eukaryota > Metazoa > Chordata > Aves > Pelecaniformes > Ardeidae > Butorides > Butorides virescens. The sequence continues at coordinate 45,704 of JADKXX010005971.1, read as the reverse complement.
TCATTTTCTCCCTTGACATTAACTATTTTTTCATTGTTTAGCTCAGTTTTTTTATTGTCACCTTCTGTCTGTCTGTCTCCTTCCCATTTCCTTTTTATCTCATGACCTACTTGACTTCCTTGTTCACTTCAGCATCCTCGTACATGTTACCAGCAGGTCTTATGGACTTCCGACTGCTTGGTGACCTGTGTCATTCTAGTGCTCCAGTTTTTCCATACCGAATGTCCAGGTGCTCATGCACCCCACCGACAAATGCCTGTTTCTGCTCTGTGCGCTTCCACAGATGCAGTGTGGTAGCATCATCCCCAGCCTAGGAAGATTCTGGCTCTTTAGGCTGAAATAAACCCCATTTTAGTCCATTATGCATGAGAAGTTTGTGGCCCTTAGAGTAGGCAACGTCAGTCTGAACCTTTGCTGAATCTGACTATTTATAACTGAATATGAGTACTGAATACAAGAATATGTTTCTAAGGAAAGACAAACAGGGATATACATCAGATATACTTATCTGTTAATCTATATTATTTGTATTCTGGATAGTAAAGTACACTGGAGAATAAATAAGATTGGTTCAGGTCATGTCTGTAGCTGCCCATTCTAAAGCAAATACGTCCCTGTGACTTCCTCACTTCTCAGCCCACATCAGCCTCACAGTCTCACCTTCTCCATGGCTGTTAATAAAACCAAATTCCCAAAGATCTGGCAACTTGATGCCCTGGTTCATGTTTCAGCTGTGTTGTTTCTTTTCTGTGTGACTCTGGTAACATGTGATGTATTAAACCCCAGAGCTTATCACGTAAGCAGAGAATGGAGCCAAAACCATCTTATGGGAAGATCAGGAGAAACTTTGCTTTTATTACTGTTCCAGCCGCTCACCTTTTGTGTGATCCTGGGCAACTTGCGTTTCCCATCCACACCAGTTTTACCATCTGTAACAGTGAAAAAGACATTTCTCCATCATCAAAAGTTATTTGAGACTTGTGCACAAAAGCAGGTGTGTTAAGAGTTTTTTGGACACTCGGGCAGTACAGAAAACCCTTGCATGGAGAAGTATTGGCTCCTTGAAGAAGCGTGGTGGAAACTGTGTGCATGGGGAGGGAAGGGTTAAAGCCTGCTGTGTCCTTTTATCATGATGGCATGAACCCCAACTTCACTGTGTCTGCGGAGCAGCCACAGAGCCCAGAGTGCTTCACCAATTAGTTACTGCTCACGTTTCCCTTGTTTCATAAATCACAGTCTTATAAAGCCTGGTCATAGAATACCAGAAAAACATGGTTAAGATGTTTTTATTTGAAGGCAGGGGAATGGGAGGAAAAAAAGAAAAAGAAATAATAAGTGTGCTTATAACATGGCCCTTTTCTATTTTTCTGTTGTACACCAAAAAAGGAAGCAAGTTATTCTCAATACACAGAAGTTGAATAATTACCTGTGTTCCTTAAGGCAGTGTTATCATATTTGATGTATTTTTTCATTAAGCATATCAGACAGAGATCAATGAATGTAGAAGAGTTCTCTCTCCCCGTAGCAGTGAGTGCTAATGGTGCTGAATTCCTGTGATCCTGCACACCTCTCAGAAACAAACAAATGCTGTGTGCTCCAGTAGAAACCTAAGAGTCTTTGCTGCAGCCATAAGAAAGCTTCATTTTGAGCCTTGATGAACTGAAAGTTACGCAGCTACAAATCCACTATTATTGTAGGAAAGGATCTTTTTTCCTCTCTGAGCCCCCAGCTAATGCCGTTCAGGCAGGATGTGGGAGGACTGCACACTGGCAATCTCTTCTCTCAAAGGTTGTTTGAAGTACAAACATTCACATGCACACAGACTCACTACAATTAAAACTGTAAATGTTGAAAAATTAAAGTTTTACACATATGAGAGTCAGCAGACTCAGCGGAGGCAAGCGTGATTATGTGACTGTCATTTTTCACCGAGTGTCACCATCACACATGCTGGTTGTACCTACCAGCTGATTGCAACGTAAACATGGAGTCATTCCACTAAATCCTCTTTCTGACACTTTTTCAATGCCTGAAAAAGTCTGGAGCTTCTGTAAGCCAACATGGAACAAAATACTATAGTTCAGGGCCAAAAGGAAAAAGATAGCTTTTGTTTGGTTTTCATGCTTTCTTTCCCATTTCACCAATAACATCTCAGCATTAACTTTTAGCTAGTAAAACTTCTATTTTTACAGAAAGAAAACAAATCAAATTTACTTCATCAAGTCTCAGTAGTTGAATTTATCCTGGAAATAAAGACTGTACCACCAAGATGGGTATATTTGAATTGTTCACTTTAGTCAATGTAGAAAAAATGGATATTTCTGTATTATAGTTAATCTGAGCTTCATATCTGTATTATAGTTAATCTGAGCTTCATATCTACATTTATTCTTGTGAAACCCAATCAGAGAGGTTTAACAATGAGAGTCTTGCTGAAAGAGTACAAATTCGTATGTGTGTGTGTCTTCTAACTGACCAACTGAAAAATGACCTTCTGCTGCTTGAAACATTAACTCAGGATTCATAAAGATAAAATAGATGTTGGTTTTAATTCATCTATATCATTAAACATCGTGAATTATACACCTGCTACGAAAGGTCCCAAGAACAGAAACATGAAAAAATTGTGTGTCTTTTCAATAGTCTTGCTCACAGTGCTTAGGTTAATGACTAGATAAAGGAAACGTGGATCCACTGACTTCAATGAAGCAATTATAGTTACTATAAACAGAAGATGTCCTGGGGTTCATATCAAAAAGAGGGTGAGAAGAAACTTTATTGTTTGGCACAAAATATTCCCAAGAGACGTCCACTAAAATACTTCAGAATAATTCAGGGAAAGAAGGTAAGATTGCACAAAAGTAGTTTTCCCTTGAAATGTAGCTGTCTCCCTGCAGCGTCTTGGCACTTGTAACCATTCCTGAAGTATGAAGTAGTCTTGGGATTATTCAGCCATCATGTTTAAATAACTGGGTTATGTAGTTTACTGTTATCTTTTGTAGTTAGATTGAGAATAAATGCTGCCATTTCCTGGTTTGTCAAATTTAACTTTGCTTTTGCTTTGGCTGAGGGGTCCCTTGTGAAAACACCATGTGGTTTATTTGTGCTTCATTTGTAAATCAGATAGGTTTGGATAAATAGACACAAGTTAAAAGTAAACTGATGTAGAAGTGAGCATACATATTTTGCCCTACTTAAATTACATTTAACCTTTATCTGCAAGACTTCAGTGGCCTGCAGACATGCTGTTGGCACGCTGAAGCCACATTCATGCCCTGAATAAGCCGATATATTTGTGGGTATTTATGCTAGCTGGACTATATCTACACATTCAGGTTTTCTCTACCCCAACAAACTGTGTATATTCTGCCTTTGTCTTTTCTACCGTTGTCATTTTCTCACTATATACAAAATAACTGGTCTGTACTATCTAAAAGGCTCAAGCTGATCCCTGATATACTTATCTTTTACTGTCTTTCCCTGGACAGATCTGGTCATCCTGATTCTGTTGTGTAAGTACATTTGATATCTTACCCAGCAAATAACATTACTTATGAAAATTGAAGGCAGTTTGCCTTGATGTGGCCAGGAATATGAAACCGAAAGAAATCAAACAAGGCTTCAAAGTCCCCCCAAAAGCATGCTGAACACTGAAAGGAAGTTAACAATTTTAGCACTATTGAAGGCACTCTATTAAATGGAAAGTTTGGGCTTTTGAAACAATGGCCAATATGTATGTGAATTAAACATCTGGAGAGAATATAAAAAAAGAAACTCATTTAGAGGGAAATGAATCCCCTATTGAAAGCATGCTAGTCATAAGGACAGAATGTACTCTGTAACTCATGCTGAGGAAGGGATACATTAACGCATTAATTTTAAGAGTCTCAATCTCGCTTTTATTTATATTTAAGCTTTTAATCCTCAAATAATTAGTCATTACTAGTACTTAACGACTGGTTTGCTAATTGGGTATCCCTAGACAGAACTAAAGGCAGTTAAACCCTAACAAACTGATCATTACCTACAGTAATGATCAAATTCTCTGGGATTATTACTATTATAAACCATAATTAACAGTTTATAACAGCTATATTTTATTTTGTATTTTGTTTCCTCTAAAGAAAACATCCTGGAGTACTGCTGTGAGGATATGTTAAAATTCTCACTATTAGAGATGTCTCATGAAAGCACCCATTTCCTCCAGTGACAGGGGACATGTTTAACTGTTTGCCTAAAATAACTGTTGTAGTAGGTGCTTTTTTGTTAGATGCTGGCTGAAGAAGGCATCAGTGATGCATTCTAGAAGTCGGGAAAAAACCCCAAACAAACAAAAAAACCAACTCAGAAGATGGGGAGCGATTGAAAGTCTAACTCAGATTCTGTAAATTCGCGGTTAACCTTTCAAATGGGTCAAGTACCGAACTCCTTTCCTTTTTTTCCCATCTCCTACCACTAATAACTCCTCTTGCGGTTTGCCAGGGAGCATTGGACCTACCACTTTCAGTGCCAAACCATCAGACTTCAGGGATGGAGCTGACTTGACTCTTTTGCCAGTAGTTGCAGTAAACTTTTCTGTTACGTGGATGGGATAACAGTGAGGATAATAAGCTCAACTAGATTGCCCAACCAGCTAGCTAACTCATTTTTAATTTTGAACCGAGATAGGCACCTTTTTTTCTTAAGAAATCCTCAGTCAGAGTGTACATTTTCAGAAATGAGTGGGTAAATATTGCATTCTATACAGAAAATCAAAGTAGACACCTAAATTTGACCAGCTGAGTATCCATCTACATTTAATTTTATATATTAACTTGAACTCCATTGATGATAATGGCAGTTTTGATACCAGTTTTGATAAGCAGAAAAATTTTGTAGATAGGTGTTTACTTCTTTTAGATGCATGTGTTTGAGGAATTAATCTCTCTATGGGTGAGTCAGCTGCAGACCTTCCAGGAACAACTAGCTGATCAATAACATCTCACCCTTTCTTATTCACTCACATGGTTATATTCACAACTCACCACCATGTGTACTATTTGTTCGTCTATCTTCCTGATGTTACTTGAATAAGTCTATTAATATTTAAATACCTCATCTTGTTGCAATTATTATTCCTTAAATTCATCTCAAATGCTTTGACCCAAGAGTCTGGGCTCTTAAAGATCTATCAGCTCCTTAACATATTCATTTTCACATTGTCTCCAGCAAAAAACAGTTGCTGACAGAATACCAGAGCCTTTCTGTGTTTCTCGTCTCATTTCATGTCCCAGGTACTGTGTTCCCAGAATTTGTGATCATAAACTGGATCTGAAAGAAAACTTCGATTATTTTTATTCTTTCCTTTAATTCCCCCCGATTTTATTTCTTCATTCAAGAGAAATTATATCTGCTTTTCACTTCTGAGGTGTAACCGACATTAATCAGCACAGACTTGATTCCTCTGTTATCTGAGGATGTGGATTAAGCAGTCCAGTCTTGCTCCATGATTCACCTTTCCTGTTCCTCACCTATTCCTCACATTTGCCTGTGTACTTCTGGGACTTATTAAAGGTTAAATCTGGGAGCTATATGGATTTGTTTGAAGGTCCCTAGACACTTCAGTTGTTCGTTTTGTTCATAACTGTCTAGTTTACCCAGGACTTATCTCTCTGCCAACTTAGAGGTCTAACCTTAACCTAAGTCAAACTATAATTCACTTGCTTTTTCTCCGACAGTCATGCCTAACTGTAGTGGACTCTGGACTATGACAAATGTGCTCAAGCAGTACAAAAAAAGCTGAGCCGTGAACTGTCTTGTCACAGGTACATAAAGGCACCAGTTTTACTCATTAACAGAAATCCTGAACAGAATGAAAGGAAAATAGAGAGAACAAAGTAGGGGTTGCTTTTGTGTTGTTTTCTTTTCATGGTAACAGTTTTTCTTGGCTTCTTAGCTAGATGTTGATAATTTGGATGATGAAATACCTTAAAGAGGGAAAGTAGAGAAACAGAGTAGGAGTAATGAAGACTTTTTGTGGTGGGCGGAGTAGAGGGGGACCAGAACCAATGATGGGACAGATGATTTCATCACCAGGATGATTTCAAGGATGTACTACTCCAGGAGCTCATACTATCACACTGTACGGTCTGAATTTCAATAGAACTGAATAGATATATCTCCAGGAATCAGTCCTGAAATAAGAAGGTGCCAAAAATTATCCGTAAGGTCTGCAGGTCTCTGGATTCTTCTGGTGTGAAAGACATTATTGCAGTTCTTCTCATATTTAATCCTCATTACATCAGAGGAGAGTAACACAATCCAGTCTAGCAGGTCCATTTTCCTAAATCAAAGACTTATGGGGGGAAGTCCTAAAGGATAAAGGGCTCCAGGAAAACTGGGTATTCTTCAAGAAGGAAGTCTTAAAGACACAAGAACAGTCTGTGTCGTAAGATGAACCATCGAGTAAGATGACCGGCCTGACTGAACAGGGAACTTTTGTAGGGACTCAGAAAAAAAAGGAGAGTTTACCGCTTTTGGAAGAAGGGAAGAAGGCAACTCAAGAAGAGTACAGGGGTCTTGTTAGGTCATGCAGAGAAAACATTAGAAAGGCAAAAGCCCAACAAGAACTCAACCTGGCCACTGTTGTAAGAGATAACAAAAAATGTTTTTGCAAATACATCAACAGCAAAAAGAGAGCCAAGGAGAATCTTCATCATTTATTGGATGTGGGGGGGAACATTGCCACCAAGGATGTGGAAAAGGCTGAGGTATTTAATGCCTTCTTTGCCTCAGTCTTTAATAGTCAGAGCAGTTATCCCCAGGGTATTCAGCCCACCAAGCTGGAAGACAGGGTCAGAGTGCAGAATAACCCCCCATAACCCAGGAGGAAGCAATTAACAACCTGCTGTGCCACCCAGACACTCACAAGTCTATGGGGCTGGATGGGATCCACCTGAGTGCTGAAGGAGCTGGCTGAGAAGCTTGCCAAGCCACTCTCCATCATTTATCAGCAGTCCTGGTTAACAGGGGAGGTCCCAGATAACTGGAGGCTTGCCAATGTGACAGCCATCTACAAGAAGGGCTGGAAGGAGGATCTGGGGAACTACAGGCTGTCAGCCTGACCTTGGTACCAAAGAAGGTTGTGGAGTGGTTCATCCTGAGTGCACTCACCAGGCATGTGCAGGACAATCAGGGGTTCAGGCCCAGACAGAAGGCGTTCATCAAAAGCAGGTCCTGCCTGACCAACCTGATCTCCTTCTGTGACCAGGTGACCCACCTAATGCATAAGGGAAAGGCTGTGGTTGTTGTCTACCTGGACTTCAGAAAAGCTTTTGACACTGTCTCCCACAGCATTCTGCTAGAGAAGCTGGCAGCTCATGGCTTAGACAGGTGCACTCTTTGCTGGGTAAAAAAATGGCTGGATGGCCGAGCCCAGAGAGTTGGGGTCAACAGAGTTAAATCCAGTTGGCATCTTGTCACAACTGGTGTTCCCCAGGGCTCAGTTCTGGGGCCAGTTCTGTTTAACATCTTTATCAATGATCTGGATGAGGGGATCAAGTGCACCCTCAGTCACTTTGCAGATGACACCAAACTGGGTGGTAGTGTCGATCTGATGGAAGGGAGGAGGGCTCTGCAGAGGGATCTGGACAGGCTGGATCGATGGACCAAGGTCAACTGTATGAGATTTACCAAGGCCAAGGGCTGGGTCCTGCACTTGGGTCACAACAACCCCATGCAGCACTACAGGCTTGGGGAAGAGTGGCTGGAAGGCTGCCCATCAGAAAAGGACCTGGGGGTGTTGGTCGACAGGCAGCTGAATATGAGCCAGCAGTGTGCCCAGGTCGTCAAGAGGGCCAATGGCATCCTGGCTTGTATCAGGACTAGTGTGGCCAGCAGGAGTAGGGCAGTGATCATGCCCCTGGACTTGGCTTTGGTGAGGCCACACCCTAAATACTGTGTTCAATTTTGGGCCCCTTGTTGAAGAAGGACATTGAGTGGTTGGAACATGACCAGAGGAGAGCAATGAAGCTGGTGAGGGGTCTGGAGCACAAGTCTTATGAGGAGTGGCTGAGGGAACCGGGGTTGTTTAGCCTGGAGAAGAGGAGGTTGAGCAGAAACCTTGTCACTCTCTATAACTACCTGACAAGAGGTTGTAGTGAGGTGGGTGTTGGTGTCTTCTCCCAATTAACAAGAGATGGGATGAGAGGAAATGGTCTCAAATTGCATTGTGTGGGGTTCAACTGAATGTTAAGGAGAAATTTCTTTACTGAAAGAGTGGTCAAGCATTGGAATAGCCTTTCCAGAAAGGTGATGGAGTCACCATCTCTGGAGGTGTTCCAAAACTGTGTAGGTGTGGCACTTTGGGACATGGTGTAGGGCTGATGGTTGGACCTGATGATCTTAGAGGTCTTTTACAACCTTAACGATTCTATGATTCTGAAAGTTAAAAACCAAGTAAAGAAATTGCCTTGGTTTTGAGTTACATAGATGTTGTAAGAAGCAGAGAGGGAGTGCTTGTGACCAGAGCCCTAATTTTGCAAAGGGAGTTTTAAAAATAACAAAAAAAGAGGGAATGTGGCAACCAGTGATATAGCAACTAGGAAAACATGGTTCAAGGAGGCAGTGTATTAGTAGTCATGTCCTAAAGCATACTGTAGCCTTCAGGTTGCTCAGCCATTCATGCTTAAAGAATGGCTCAGCAGCCACAGAACAACCCACAGGGAGAATTAACTGATCCATTAACTGGGGTTACAACCAAGAATCAGTTAGTTAATTTGGGAAACTATTCAAGTGTGCTTTCAATGGCTAAAGTAAAGAAGAGGAGAAAACACAATTTTGGGTTGTAGCCTGGAGTCTTTCTCTGACCTCAGATCATCTGTTTGTGTCACACTGCTTGGCAGGTGATGGTACAGATGCCAGTAGCTGGTCCAGAAGCAGCATGGGTGAACCAGTGAAGACCATCAGAGAAATTAACCCCGTCAGAAGGTCATAACTGTCCAACTACGGATTTAACCTGAAACACCAGGATCAGAACCATAAGCTTGTCCAGCCTAAGCTGATGCAGTTCATTCAGACAGGGTGACACACAGTGCATCATTGGTGTCCCATTTGTTATGAAATCCCAGACCAGCCTTGGAACAGCAGTGGTGTTGGAGGTAGCTCAGGACAACTCTGTTGTCTTCCCCCTTCAGTCAGGATGCTGTGCTGTGACTCATGGGGACAGCAAAAAATCTATGGTGAAAATCTGATTTTCTGCAGATAAGGATCTGCCTAGATGTCCAAACACAGTGTGCAAATTCTGTTACGCTTAATTTACTGTGGGACTATGTCTACACCATGTCACAGTGCAACCACTGATTTTTGTGGGCATGTTTCTGATTCCATAGGAGCTAACAGCAAAAGCTGCATGTTTAGAGGGTATGAAATCAGAAGCTGTGTCAGAGCAAATTATTTTCCTCAAGGTTATAAGACAGCCCAGGAATTTATTGAATCAGGAGAGTTTCTTAATCTAACTTTACAAAAAATTGTTGGTACCACACAGAGTCTGCTGATAGCTTAATCTAACACACTTACCTTCACTAAAATAACTCTTCCTATTGGAAATGTAATGAGCAGTAATATCAGACAGGAAAAGTAGCCCAGTGCCCTAACTGCTGCTACTATGAAGTAGTTTGTCAAAATTCCCCAGGGAATCCTTGTGCTTCTCATCATGCAATGCTAGCATTATAAGTCTCAGTTCACAACTAGCACATAAAGGATGTGTATTTTTAAATGCAGTTTGTATATGTGAAATGCAACTGTTTATCTAATACAAATTGGCTATCTGTGAAGTTTTATAGAAGAGAACCTGATGCTTGACAATAGACTTGCATTTACACAGTTAAGACAGATATTACCACTGCAATAGGCTCTCTGGTACATTGTTATTTTTTGTTGGTTTATGTTTATAGAGGTTTGGAAAGTCTAGAGCTGATTTTTTTTTTTTTTTTTTTTTAAATCCTAATACACAGCCATGGCTAGGTCTGGATTGTTTCTTTCTTATTTTGATTTTATTTTAAACTGTGTTCCAAATCCTGCTGTGCACTATGAAGTTCTAAATTAGGAAGGAAATAATCAATTTACAAGTTAAAAGTCCTACTTTTAACACTGCAGTTTAAGGAACAATAAAAGATTGCTGGGGTACTATCCCAAATGGACCATCTTTCATTGTTAAATTACTGGTTCTTTTTCAGTCCAAGTCAAACTAGACTAAACATCAGCTGCAGCACCAAGCCCGGTTAACAGCTTTGGTAGGACAGTCTCACTTCTCTGCTAACTTACACTGGCTTGAAAGCAATCTAACCCCTCTGTATCTAATGGTCATACACTCAGTGACTACTTCTGTTATTAGTAAACCTTTATCATATCTAAAACCATATCAGATTCAGAAGTGAGAATTAAGTAGGTTTCTAGAAAATGGCTTTGCTTTTGCTGGTGGAAATGGTCTTTTGGGAACTAATAAACTGCTGGTAAAAGATACACTTTCTCTGCTCAAGTTGTGTCTGCTTGTAAATAGAGTAGGTTGGACTTTTTTTACTAGAAGTTAGTAATGAATCAGTTTGGTTTGTTGTGCAGCAGCAACGGTTCATATCTAGGGTCTCTATCCCTAGGACTGCTCATTTAAGATGTCATGTGAAAATTAAACTTATGTAGGAGTTAAAAGCTGCTCTGAAACACACAAAAAACACCCTCCAGCTTTGCTTCCCCTACCCATTTGCATTACTGTCTCCCTGCTGTCCCAGAATGAAGCAGCACAGGAAAGGATATGACAGCAGACCTCCCTCCAGCTCTGACACCACATCCAGTGCAGAGGGCTGACACATTTGGGGTGTGGAGTAAGACTGCATGTGGGAGGGCACCTGCAGAACACAAACCCTGTGTTTAATAGGAGCATTTTTTCCAGAAGGAACCTGCAGAGCTATGTAGAACACCTATTTGCCTAGCAGGATTTCTCATTACAAAAGATAATAATTGAAAATCTTATTAAGCTATTAAATGTCTACAAGGTAATCATGCTGCTGTAATTGCAGATGTTCTCTGGGAAGAAGTGACAGTTGGGTATCAGGCTGTCCCAGGCTGTGTATGTTAGGTTGTCTTACCAAAGACCTGGTGAGGATGAGAGGAACAAGTTCAGGGGAAGGGGCCCTGTAACTGCCATTGAAAAGGGAGCACCCAGAACCCCTTAATCCCTCAGACCATCAAAGGGTGATGAGTAGACAATTGTCCCTGGTGTAAAACCCAACAAGAGGAGTCAATGCGAAAGGTCTCTCCCTGAATGTGTTATAAAAAACACCCAAAAGGTCATTGGAGACAGGTAGGTCAACAGCTACAAAACACAGAAGTATGCAAACAAATGGCAGCTCCTTCAGCTGTAAATCGCTGGAAGGCTGAGTCTCTGCTTACCCTTTCATTCATTCCCCTAAGCACCTGCTATCCCCAAAGTATCCATCAGATGAGTTGCCAGTACAGTAATACTGTAGACATTAAAACTACTTAGTGTGGGACAGGTTTTCAAAGTCCTGGAGAATATGTGATGACCTTGGCAGTGTAGACTAGCGTATAGGACAGAAACAAATGTGAGAATGTGCTGTTATGTGGAAGTGAGAGAGAAACGGTTCCAGATCAAGACAACAATATTCAGTGTTTTTCAACGTTTGCTTGGTTTCCAAGCTGCTGTTATAGTCACTAAAAAGAGCTAGGACTTGATTAAGTGGTTTTAACTAGGACATATAATGCAACTGGAAAAACTTTAGCATGTCAGAGGTATCTACTTAAGTCAAATAGCCCATTTCAGGAGGGTAGCAATGATACATCAAAAATGATACTAGGAACCTCTGTTATGGTAAACACTTTGAGTCTCCAATCCATGGAAGCTTGAACTGAAAACAGCTGAGCCTCTACAAAAAACCCTTCATGTCAGAGCAGCTGAACCCCAAACTCATTTCTGTGCCTCTCTGTGGGAAGAATTTTACTGCCCAAGTATTTCCATTTTAAACACCTTAATGCATGGTCATTGCAGGCTGATTACCATATAGCTGGCCTCCAGCTACTCCTCCAGTGCTGTTCCCTCATAGATTACAGGGCCTGTTTGCTAGAGTCAAGTGGATATGTGGGATACTGTAAGTTATCTACAGTGACACTAAGGTGCTGTGTGCTGGCTTAGACCCTATGTCTCCATGTCATTTTGGGGCAGACATTTACAGGAAGATGTCTTAATCTGGGATTGAATCCCATTCAAGCTTGCTGTTCTACCAAGTCAGTGCATGATGTGTTGGACCAACAATCAACAAAATAAAACCTTACATGTGTATATATGTATAGCATTGAATGTAAAGCATTGTACCTTTGGCTAAATAATAGTGGATGAGCAAAACTTTACAAGGTAGTTTAGGACTTGTATGGAAGGAAGGAATCCAGAACAGTTATTCCTTATCTGCTATACCTTCCTGAAATCCTTAAAGGCAGTGAAAGTACATGCTCACACTTGAGGTTCTGGAGATTCTGTTCTATCACTGTTCCTGGTTAGTTCAGTCCATTACACAACTTAAACTGAACGGCAACAAAAACTGAAACTTGCATTTCCTAACTTCCGTCTTCTTCACTGAAGGTTTCGACTCCCGTCAATAAAGACAGTGGAGTACATTCAATGGTTTCTAAAGAAGGCCCATATATGCAAAAGAATTGCATTCTCATGCCCATTGACTTTACAAAGAGTTTTTTCAGAGTTTTTGCCAAAAATTTTAGACCTTTTAACTGGACTTTTTTCCTGATATTTTGGGGATTTGGAAGGGGTGGAAATTTGGAAAATCAGTCATGGTGGAAGATACTTATTTTTCCACTCTGACTAGCTCTATTTTCCTTAAATAAACATCAGATTCTGATTACAACATTTAAAATGGAGTCAATATTCATTAAAGGATGCGTTTTGGCTGAAATGATAGAAGAAAATGTTTAAACATTCCTATTTGCTGTAGATTCATTGATGTCGTTGAATCATTCCCAAAAGATTTGCTTTTGCTGCTACAGTTCTGTTCTTACTTTTTCTAGCCTTTTATGTTTTTCTTTTTATTTTCTTGTTTTTCATTCTGTTTTCTGATTGACTCACACAAGAACGGATGAAATGTTAGCAGATGAACCTAAGGGAGCAATCCCACACCAGGAATTGTGCCAGATGATCTATATACTATTCTCCATCTGTTCTGTCCCTCGTAATGTACTTCTCACTGGCTGGCTTAATTGACTGTCAATATAAACTGAAGGAGTGGCATTGATGTGGGTATGTTTGTAAAAATGTTCCCATGCTTCGTCATAGGCCGTTTGTCTTCTCTGGTGCTCTTTTTCTATTTCATTCTGTGATGAAATTATATGTTACATTTCAATATAGAAATAGCAATGAGAAAGAAAAGATGGCATCTGTGGTACATGGCCAGGCCTTTCTACGCCACATCAGAGCTGAAGCAGAGCCGTCAACGATCACCGTGAAGGCAATATTTGGGAAGAAGTCTTTCTCTTGCTAGCACTGAACCAACATGGTGGCTTCACCACCTTCTCCCTGCAGCCAGAGGCCATGCTGAGAACATCCCATCCAGGCTGCTGCTAATCCATTTAAGTTAAAAATAGTTAAACCAACAGGAATTTGCTTTGAGGTAATACCCCAGAGCATCATGATGTCTAGACCCCTGCCATCACAGGGATAATTTAAACCTCTCTGTGTTGGAAGAGCTCTAAAACCCTCTCTGTTGATGCCTCAGATTCCTGAGGATTTAGTGTACGGTACTATTAAAATTAGAAAAGTGGTTTGGCTATCTAAATTTCCATTGCCTTTTAAAAACTTAAGCTTATTACTAGGTGAAGATACAGCAAAAGATGTTAAAGACTCCTGCAGACCTCTAAAACTTTACAGGTGGGAACTGTTACCTCTGTGTATGCATGTCTCTAACAATTTTCACACTTTGCAGTTCTCTCTTAACCAAGAAAAGGAGCTGCTAAAGGGTCTTTGGGAATTTCCACCCCCCCTGTATTTTCCACTCCACTCCTCCTACACCACCCCCACCACCCCCCAGTATTACCAAATCATTACTTATTAGGAAGCTGACAGGGGAGGTTATGAGTTAGTTATCAAATTAACATTAGAGGAAGATATGTTTTGCTATCACTTGTATTGAACTTGTCATTTTAATTTCTCAGCATGAAGAAAGAAGTGAACACATAGCTGAGCAGCAGCCTCCTATCCAAAGTGTCTGCGTGACCATTGCTAAGGTTCAGCTGTACTGGAAAAGGCACCCTGCTCTCTGCTTCATTTTGACTTCTGTATAGCACATCTGTCCTCTGATAAAACACACGCGTATGACCTGCATTGAGGGCAAGTGCTCCTTTGTGCACTCTGTAGGGTGATGGTGCTTCAGCAGTAGTACAAAAAACCCCCACTTCTTCCATGCCCCCAGGATACGGTCAGTTTTCAATACTGCTGTCTTTTAATTCTGGCCTGTTACTTGCTCCCTAAATCTCAAACTTAACTTTGCCTAGTAGAAATGTTCAGAACATATTTGTCATGATCTCAGCTTGATGTAATCCCTGATTTATGTGTTTATGTTCAGGCTTCTCTCAATTCTGTCTCTGTTAGCTTCAATCTATCATAGTGCAGTTCTGCTCTGGGTTCCCCAATAAGTTAACACTCTTAGCGTTTTCTATCTGAAAGTAAAATACATCCTTCTTCTCATTTTTTGTTTAATCTGAAAGACAGCTGATAGCTACCTTATGTAAGCATCAATCTCACTTCTCTGGAGTACAATAATCTTATCTGATTGTGGTAGTCAGCAGTTAGATACTTCCTTCTCACTTTCCATCTAACATTGAGTCTCCTCTTTTTTTTTTTTTTTTCCTATTCTATCTGGCTGGTATCTTGCTTTTGCTTGGCACTGTAGAGCTTTCTAGGAGTTTATTCACAGGAGTAACTTGCCATGGTTGTGAATTCCTACTGTCTCCCCTGAGGAAAAAGCGTGCACAGCGGCATGTTCAGCTTTTTCAGAGTTTGCCTGGGTTGGATTATGTCCTGGTTTCAGCTGGGACAGAGTTCATTTTATTCCTAGTAGCTGGCATAGTGCTGTGTTTTGGATTTAGGATGAGAAGAACGTTGATAACTCACTGATGGTTCAGTTGTTGCTGAGCAGGGCTTACACCAGTCAGGGACTTTTCAGCTTCCCCTGCTCTGCCAGGGGCACAAGGAGCTGGGAGGGGGCACAGCCAGGACAGCTGACCCCAGCTGACCCAAAGGCTATTCCACACCATATGACATCATGTGCAGCACATAGAGCTGGGGAAGAAAAAGAAAGGGGGGATGTTTGGAGTGATGTCATTTGTCTTCCCAAGATACCGTTATGCACGATGGAGCCCTACTGTCCTGGAGATGGCTGAACACCCGCCTGCCCGTGGGAAGTGGTGAATGAATTCCTTCCTTCGCTTTGCTTGTGCACGCTTTCCCTATTAAACTGTCTTTATCTCAACCCACGAGCTTTCTCACCTTTACTCTTCTGATTCTCTCCCCCATCCCATTGTGGGGGGAGTGAGCAAGAGGCTGCATGGTGCTGTGTTGCCAGCCGGGGTTAAACCACAACAGATTAAATACATGAGCTACTTTTTATTACTCCTAGATTAAAGGAGCAAAAGCTTTGAGATGATCTTTGAGTCCATCTATAGCGTGCAACACCATTGTGCCCTAATACTGTCTCCAAAACACTACAGATCTGTCAGTCCAGTGTTGTCCCTGAGCTAATCATCCCTGATCTTTCAAAATACATAATGCATTACACAATTACAATACATAATCTCAGGTGAGGTGTTTTATTCTCATGTGCATAAGGATTTATGGCTTGCTTAGGTGTCTCTGCATTATTTTCCACTGTGCAGCATGGACATGGCCCGGGATATCTATCAATCTTGCACAGTGCTGTACATGCCCCTGTGACAGGCAGACTCTTGGCTGAACTAGCTTTGAAAGTCTGCACTATGGCAGCTTGTGCTGAAGAACCACAAGTTTATAGTAATGAATTTTAACACCTCGTTGACAGTGGGTGGCAATTACATGCTCAGTTCTGTCCCTTACCCTGATCCTTCCTAGTCATGCAGAGCAAGCTTGGATAAGGGCTGAAAAAAAAGGAAAAAAAAAAAAAAAAAGAAAAAAGGAAGAGAAAAAAAATGGTTTAGTTCTTGATAAACATACTCAGCCTAGAAATCAGGTTTTGGAAGCAAAAATTGCCATCATGAAAACTTGCATTGGGAAGTCAGAAAGAAAATGCACACTACTGCAAAGCCCTGCTGCACCCTCTATCCATCTGTTGATGGTTATCACTTAGGCAGATACGTGATGATCTGAAAACTAAAAAGAGAAAGAGGGGAGTGGAATAAAATTAATCCATCAGCTAGGTGAATAGTCTAGAGTTTGCAGTATGTGACAACTGTTTGTCGCATAAAATGGCTGTGGGTGGAAACCTAGTCCTGAAGCCAACTGGAAATCTCTTGTTGCTTCCATAGTGATATACTCTATGTTCCTGTGTCAGCAAGACATCCCACCCTCCCATATCATCTTCCCTAGTGCAGAAAATCCTGAGGGCATGCCTGTGTAGCTTGGAGAATATCTCACTCTTCATGCTAGTTCAGTGATTGACCTGTCTGTTGTGGCTGGTGACTGATGCCAGACATGAATGTCAGTGGAAGGTGCGCATCTGTCTGCCAGAAAGAGGTCTGGCATCACCAGCTTGTCACACATAGCCCACAGAGTGGCTGCCAGATGGCAGACGTGGCTCCTGTCCATCCTAGTTTAGATCTGGATGCTGGTTGGGTACAAAAATGCCTATACAGAAACTATGCTAGGAGTGAATCTTTCATTCAGATTCAGGTGCTGATTAAGGTGGTCACCACATCCTACGGCAGGAAAGAAATCTATGCAAAGAAATCACTTTCTTTGCAAGTGTAAAAGAACATATGTATGTGTACATTCATATGTATGTATGTATATGTACATACTTATAAAAGAACATATGTATATATAAACATATAAATATACACATATGTATACTTACACAACATACAGCTCAGAGATAAAGTAGGGGCAAACAAATGATGTAATTCCTATCTATTTCTCCTACTTCACCTCCTTCAAAGTTTATAATGCTGCAGAATTTTCAGGAATAACCGTATAAGAGGAATGGAAATATTTTCTGCAGATGACAGAAATTGCTCCAATTTCTGGACTGTGAATGATGAGGCACAAACATCAGAAAAGGTTTGCTTCAGATGGATATCCCAATGCTCAAATGCTTATCAGAAGCTTGTCCAAATATCTGATCTGGAAGAGAGAGATTTGGTTTTCTTTCTTCAACGCTTTGGCACCATTTTGCAATATATGTGTATTAATATTCCCTGTCTAATGTGCGAATAGATTTGGAATCATGTTTAGCCCTTAGTCATAAAGCCATTTACAAGGACTTTCCACAAACAATGTAGAAACTGTAGAAAATTTATAAATCACTGAACAGAAAATTTTCTCAAAATTCCCTCTTCAGATACTTTATAAACTTTTCATGAATTCCTTCATATGTGAAAAAATATTTAAACATCCATGTTTTAAAAACAATTATTATTGTACATGTTGATAGTACACAAAATAGTACATAAAAGGAAAGCATCAGTGGAACAAGTTCATGCATTATTTCCAATTAATTAATCTA
Organism: Butorides virescens; assembly: GCA_017310255.1. NCBI lineage: Eukaryota > Metazoa > Chordata > Aves > Pelecaniformes > Ardeidae > Butorides > Butorides virescens. The sequence goes on along the minus strand of JADKXX010005971.1, from coordinate 27,957 downwards.
GTAAGAGATAGCCTCTGCCCCAAAGAGAACACAATAAAAACAGAGAAGGCAGAAAAATGAAAGTAGGAAGAAATTATTATTAATATCCTGGTCGCAAATCTGAATTTCCATGCTATAGAAAATCCCAGAAGCCTGGATAGAGGCTAAAATATTAATGTTAACTGTGGAAAAAAAAAATTATGAAGAGACTTTACATGGTAATGCTGAAGCTTTTTGGCGTGACGTTTTCAATTGAAATGATGTTTCCAGCATTACTGAAACAAGTTGTTACATTTCATTATGTTGAATCAAATAAAAAGGTTCAGATTTGATATTAAGCACTATATTTGTGGGCTGGAAAGGAGAATTTGGATTTTAGTGAGGTTAAAATGTTAATAAAAAACTTATTTGCTGTTGTACCACGTAACAGTGAAGCATGCCCTAAGGTTTTGAAATAACAATGGCCTATCTATATGTAAAAAATCTCTGCCAATTAAGCAGGGATGGGAGAAGAAGTCATGGGCCATGTAGTAATACAGATTCAAGACAGATGGGACTGAATGACTTCCTGAAGTCCCCTCCAGGATATTCCTAGCTTGCTGTTCCTTCTAGTTTATTCCTGTTGCAAAAGCCAGTAATAAAATCATTCGGACTTCCTGTTAAAGATAAAGAAGGAAATAAAAAAAGAACAGCTTAAAAACTTTAAAATTAAAGCACTAAAAAAGTCTTTTATTTAACAATATCTCTGTTCCCTTTTGAAATGTCAAAGCCTTTGAAAAAGAACTTCTGTCATTTAACGGACTTCTAGATAGCAGAAAAAAAAATGAAAACCATTTTAGTGGAAAAGAGAACAAGTGATTGAGATGGGCTAAAATTTTGTTTCACCTGTTATCATTGTTAGATCATGTTCCCTTAAAGATAATTTTTTTTTTTTTTTTTTTTAAAGGGAAACATTAAGGACAAAATAAAAGGAATAACAAAAAGAAAAGTAAATGTGGTTTTGACATTGACACTTTGGATGTGTGGACACTGATGCAGAGATTCATGGCTTCACCTTCATCCAGCCTGAGCCAATCTGTCATCTCTCTAAATTCTGTCTTTTCTGCTTGTGGACTTCTAATTACAAGTCCTGAAGCACAAGCATTTCAATCTCACGGAGAGTGTGGTTGAGTACGGCTTGCCCAGGCACTCTGTAGTTTCTCATGTTGTACTGGATTGAGGTTTTACATGTTAGATCTGGCTGGTTATGAGCTTTGAGGCAACCTGAGGGGTGACCACAGGCATACAAATTCTCAAGACCTCAGCTAAAGAAATATGTGTCCCCCTTCGCCCCACCAGGCTTTCCTAAAGGCACAAAGACCTGGCACTTCTGTATTGATGTGGGACCTACAGGTCATGGTTTCAGCTCCATTTGTGCTGGGACTCATAGAATTATTGCAGAAGATGCACTCCTGGATGCAGTTTTGAAGACAGAAGACGAAAGAAAAGAAAGGATGAATCAAGGAAGAGAAGGTAACTCAGAATAGTGGGGGTGACAATAGGACTTCCTTTCTCCTGAAGATAAATTAACCAAAGTAGGTGTTGGTGGCAGTATCACTGGCTTTTATCTGACCTGGGGTGATCCTGATGTCTCAGAACAGTGAAACCATAGTTGTGGTTTCTCCAGTCTGAGAAAATTGATATTTTCACACTTACATTTAACCTCTTGGATAAAGCAGTCTGAAAGATTTCCACCAGCTGAACAGAGGAAAGTGAAGGTACCCAGAGCCGTAATTTAGATAGACAGAATCCTTCTCTGGAGGCATTTACACACATGTTTAGATAGATATCTTAGAGACTTATTTTATAATAACTGCTTTATTAGGTAGGCACATTCCTCACACCCATAAACTTGGAGAACTTGAAGCATAGTTTCAGAATATGGAAAAAAGAAGTTAGATGTCCGACATATTTGCTACTTCCCCTCCCAGGTTTGGTGTTGATGGCACTTGTGTAGTATTCCTGACAGTTTAGGGATAATGAAGCTGCAGAGTCATGAGAGATGAGACCCATTGGAGGGAAGACTCTTGGGTATCGCCCATGCCTTCTCTGAGGTACTACAGCACCATAGGCTAACCTAAATCAAAATGGTTTAATTTAGTGAAGCATGAAAGAAATCTCACCTTAATAGGCACTGAAATACTGCTTGGAATATATAACCTTAATGAGCTGATAAAGATCAGGCAGGAAAACTGCAGCAGAATTTGAACCACAGCTCTGAAGTCTAAATGCATTGTCCAAACATTCAAAACATCTTTTTACTCTAGACAAATCTTTCTTTTTTAAATGTGGGAATACATTCTCTGTTTGAACCTGATCTTCCACCTCTACAGTAAGAAAGAAGAAATAATGTGTTAGCATTACAAAAACTGGGGATTGTGCTCAGCATTATCTTCCCTATTCTTAGATAGCCTGTGGAAGTCATGTTTCCTTCTCAAAATCCAGTGTTGCAAAAATAGGTTTAGTCAGAAAATTCTCAGTGTGCAAGTGACACAATTTCTAAAGGACTGAAAAAGGGAATGTGTGTGTTTGTTTTTCTTAGACTTGTGGTGGCTGAGCACTATGCCACCAGGGGCCTCCTTCCATCAGGGTATCTAGAAAATAAGTTCACAAATGAACAGATATTAAAAAAGCAAAGAAAATTCAATGCATCAGCACATAGCAAATATTTGAACAATGAAGTGAATGAAATGCCAGATGGAGGATTTACAATACTATAAAAGATCCCCTCTGGGAACCAGTAATCTTTTATCATCCAGAAAAAGTATGTTCTGGGATTCTGTCCACTAATAAAAGTCCAGGTTGACCTCTCAGCTTATTTATATGTGTTTTTCTCAAACATCTGGTTACTCTTATATGAGCAGGAAGCAAATTCAGACTCATAATGTTGTTAACATTGATCATTAAACCCTACTGTGAAGTTAAAGGGATGTAAAGTAAATGAATTAATCTGCTGTATTTTCTGGTGCACCACACAGTCTGATATATGATGCAAATCTGCCATAGATTCTCTTGTTGCTTCTGTGGCCTCTATGCCTGTTGCTACTAAGGACAGATTTTTGTTGGTGATATCATCTCTGGTAGAAGTACCTGGGGTTAGAGCAGGTATTATGGGCATGTAAGGTGCATTCTTACTTTCCACTGCCATACTTGGGGGAAAAGGGAAGGAGAATAAATGACATATAGTAAAATGCACAGTAGGACTTGCATGAACTGGGTCCAGCTCTGCTTTACTCTGCTCTAGAAGAAAGCAGCAAACACTTTCATAGAAACTGAGTAATTGAGTAACAGAAACAAAGCCAAATTAAAAAAAATAAATCCAAACAAACAAAAACCCCTAAAATCAACCCAACCCAAATCAAAATGAAAAGAAAAAAGGTCAAAAACTTTATGCTAGCAGAAAATTCTGTCCCTTCTATTTAAAATGTTTGTGAATACAGATGCAAAGGGTTACACTAGTCTCTCCCAGGATTGCTGTAAAATGTGCTTTTTGTACACACCATTCATTTAAGAAAGAGACCTACTGCCCTTAAAATTGGGGAAGGAATAAAAAGGATTCATGGTTTAACTTAGTCTCTTTTCCTGGATATTCCTCTTGACATTGAATCCAGTCTTGGATTCCTCCCCCCAAAAAACCAATCCATGCCTCTTTGAAGAAAAGGAGAGCAATTCAGGTGTCCAGGAATAGGTGTCCACTGCCTTTTCAGGCACCACTTCTAGAGTACCCTTCCCAGCCTACAGTTGCTTCTTCAAATGCCAGAATACCAGCAGGTCCTGTGTCATGTCTGTTGGCCTCGTGAGGGCATCTTGGATGGTCTTGTATGTCTAGAGTATGTCAGACACTTGTTACTCCCGAGATCTCTCCCAGTCAGTTTAACAAGACAAAAAAGTGTTTTCTTTGCCCCCCAAAAATGAGTAGGGTAAAGCTGCATTTCTGTTTTCAGAGCAATTCTTCCTCTGTCCCTAAGAACAGACTTTTTAAGCCATTTATGTTTCTTCTTCATGCCTCAATTCTCCAGCATGGAACAGAAAATAAATTCCAGATACTTTCTCTGTACAAAATCACAATAGTGTGTTATGTTATTATTGTTTAACCAGAAGAAATTAATTTATTATATTCTCTTCCACAGATAAGTAAACCTTTTAAGTCTTTATGATGGAAACAACTTCCTATTTTTTTCTGTTTTGCTTTTTTGCTTTCCAACTGTTGGCTGATGGATAACATTCAGCTCAGAGTCTGATTTTATGAGAAATCATCCTTTTTAATGCAAAGGCTAAATACTGTCTACCAACTTTTGTGTGACCGCAGAGCTCTGATGGCATGCACAGTAAATAGTAGCTTCTTATCACTTCTGATTCTGTCATGAGGCAGAAAATTGTAGGGTTTTAGTTATTTGGTAAGGCATTGGCTGTTTCCAGAATTGCAGCTGGAATGGGTAAAACAAGTGCATCAAAACTGTCATAGAGTCATTCTGGATAACAAAGCAAAACAGAAACATTTTTTGTGTGAAAATGAGGCAGTCGTACCAGAGAATATGAGCAAAGTAGGGAGAACTGAGCTCAGAGTCAGCCTTAATCACTGGCTAGAGTTAGCAGAGTGACAATTATTTGCAATAAGAAGCAAAGCTGCGTAACAAACAAAGTTTGTCACATTTCAGTGAAAATCAAAGCAAAAGCCAATTTCTGAAAACATTGTGCAAGTCCATTAAGCCATATTTATGTACTTTAGGAAAATACATGTGCCTGGATGTGTCATGGGTTTAAAATAAAGCACAGTCACTGGATTTTGTGTATTTCATGGGTAGTTTTTTCTCTTACAATGAAAATCTGAACACATTATTATTTTATTCTACCCCTATCCCAGCTGAGTTTGTGTATAGAAACCTTCAGGACAGCATAACACACTGACCAGTGTTTGCTCGCTGAGTAGACCAGCCATAGCCAAAGGTCTCATGACATGTTTAAGGACTCATGATCTAACGCTGGGAGTCCTTGCCGGACAGACCCTCTGCCTATCCTAGCTTATGCAACTTTTTTTTTTAAATCTGAGTGTAAAATCTAGCTGGCAGGTTTCGCAAATCACAAGGGGAATATTTAAAAAAGCTTTATTAGTAAGACTGGAAAAAAAGACCAATCTTACCTGATCCTGGGGTGAGTTTCAAGTTTCTTTTTTTTTTTTTTTTTGATAATAATGATGTTCATCTCTGGTGAATTATTTCAAGATTAATGCAGAGAGGTTATTCAGCCGCAGTTTAGCATTATTGACTGTGTCATTATGTGAGGCATTGCTGGTTGACCATTATGTCTTGTTTGCAGTTTATAAAGATGCTGAACAAGATGTGAAACTCAATAATGCATCAACAGAAAATGCAAATTTCCTGTATTTATTGGGGAGGTGGGGGGAGGGGTGAGGGAGGGAGGAACCCACTATGAACAAGCCAAACAAACCAAGAAAAAGATTAGGCCATGCTTTAATGGGTTTCTTTGGCAGCCTCCATCATTTTGCTTTTCCAAATCTGCCAAGCTGACAGAAACCTCCACAGTGATGTGGCCCTCTCCCAGGTCCCCAATGCCTCAGCATTGCCAGCTGCTGCTGTTGAGTCAGTGACAGGCTCCGACTTCTCTGTGAAAGCCGAAGGGCCAACTTATGCCTCCGAACCTCTCTTTTCCAGGTCACAGCTTCTTTCAGGAATGTAAATCCTCTGCTGGGGTGCAGTAGTTGATATTCCTGACAAGGTCACTGCAGCTGGGAATAGAATACCACACTTTTTTTAGCAGTCGTTTTGCAAGAACAGACTTTCAAACTACTCCAGTCTTCTCATTAACTTTACAGATAGCAGGAGTTCTTATCTATTTCATCTTCTTTTGCTAGAAACTTCAGTAGCCATAATCATGAAATGGCTGTTTATTCATATCACAGTATCACCTCTTTTGGGGAGAATGTGTTACAAGGGAATCAATAGAAACTGTAGCTGTATTGCTTTCTGGTTTTTAGCTCTTCATACCTGTAATCCATTATGGTTTTTTTTTTTCCTAATGATGAGATTTTAAATAGCTAATCAAGCACTATGAAACAGGAAAACCAATATTATACAAATACTAGTACTGGGAAATAATTTAAATTCTTGAATGAACAGCAGATATGCATTAGTGCCCATAAGGAAGAAATTCACATCCAAGTTTCAACAAAGAGTTTATAAATTGAGTGGAAAACTCATATATTATTCTCATGTGAAAAATTCTGCCCAGTTGGATCATTTATACCATTCATATTACGATGTTTGACATTTCCAGTTAGTTTCTTTCTGTATTGGGTCAAGCTGCATAGTGCTGTGCTTTCTAGCGGTGTGTAGAAAGGTGTTGATAACACACCAATGTTTTGGCTACTGCTGAGCAGTGCTTGCGTAGCATCAAGGCTGTGTCTCCAACATTCCCCCCACCACCACCAGCGGGCTGGGAGGGGGCAAGATCTTGGGAGCGGACAAGACACCTGACCCAAACCAACCAAAGGGATATTCCATACCATATGACGTTGGCTCAGATATAAAAACTAAGGAAAAAGGAAGAGGAGGGGGGCATTCATCCTTTTATGACATTTTGTCTTCCAGAGCAACAGCTATGCATACTGAAGCCCTGCTTCGTGGGATATGGCTGGACACCGCCTGCTAATGGGAAGCAGAAAATAAAATCTTGTTTTCCTTTTGCTACCATGCACAGCCTTTGCTTTTGCTTTTTTATTAAACTGCCTTTATCTTGACCCATGAGTTTTCTTTCTTTTCCATCTCATTCTCTCCCTGTCTTTCCTGCTGAAGAGGGGAGCGAAGGAGAGGCTTGGTGGCATCTGGTGTCCAGCCAAGGTCAAACCACCACACTTCGAAAGAGAAACTGACCGATCACAAACTTTTGTAGAATTTAGGGTCAGGCACAAAAGGACCATAGATCATAGCTTCCAGGTGTTGATTTGCTTTCCTTCTGCTGCTCCCACACAAACATCCTCTCACTCTGCCTATACACAGGCATACTGATTTATCATCATTGCCCTTTGAAATCGGTTCGGTTGTTAATTTTACCAATCCCCCTATAAACTGCTGTATCAATAACCAATGCTATGCTACTGGTATTAGCTGAACAATGTGTGGGGAGAGAGGATTGCATTTAGACTAATTTTCCATCATGCAGTTGTATATCATTGTTACAGAAGGTTTATCTAAAACTCCTGAATCTGAAATGCATCTCAGCAGAATCTCGGTCTTGTACTATTTATTATTAGTTTAAGGGAATTAACTCATGGATTGGAAAACAAACTTTAAAAATTTAATCTGGGTAAGTCATATGGAAGTTGAATAGTTGGGTAGAAGCAAACAGTTGAAGATCTCTTTGGGACATCTACCACATTGGTTATGTCTGCCCTCTGTAGATATTCTTGGGCTAACACTAGGTATGAAAACATGGGCTCCAGGAGTAATGTAACTACATAACTAAAGTAGCTGTTCAAACATTCGTCCAGCTTTTCAGATTAATATAGTTTGTTTGGTTTTTTTCCTCTCAAGAGGTTATAAGTGCCACAAAATTTACAGAAAACTCCTTACAGTTCACACTCTGGACTATTTCAGTCAAGATTCAGGAATCCTTCTTAGATGACATTAAAAATTCCATCTCAGTTATTCAAAGAAGATTTATTTCCTGGGGAATTTTTTGTATTACTCATCTTCTGACAGACACAGCATCAGATTGTTTGCTGTTTCTATCATACTAAGTGTTGTTCATCTGTAAATGAAAATTAATGATGAGGGAAAAAAATCATTATTTTTAACAGTAAATGTTACAAACTACAGGTTTCAATTTCAGTTGGTGGTATTGGTCATATTTGACTATAATAACATTTCTTTGTTACTTGTGTTACACATATGGGCAATTTTCCAGGTGGTAAAAGGTGGGGTAAAGCTCCACCGAAGTCACTAGTCATCAAATGATCCAACGCAAACAGCACTGGAAGGATGTGGTGGGTTGACCCAAGCTGGACGCCAGGTGCCCACCAAAGCTGCTCTACCACCCCCTGTCCTCAGCTGGACAGGGGAGAGAAAATATAGCAAAAATCTCATGGGTTGTGATAAGGGCAGGGAGTGATCACTCAACAATTACCAGTTTAATTTATTGCCAATTAACATCAGAGTAGGATAATGGGAAATAAAACCAAATCTTAAAAACACCTTCCCCCCAGTCCTCCCTTCTTCCTAGGCTCAACTTCATTCCTGATTTTCTCTTCCTCCCCCTCCTCCAGCAGCGCAGGGGGATGGGGAATGGGGGTTGGGGTCAGTTCATCACATGCTGTCCCTGCCACTCCTTCCTCCTCAGGGCAGGACTCCTCACGCTCCTCCCTGCTCCAGCCTGGGTCCTTCCCATGGCTGCAGTTCTTCACGCACTGCCCCAGCGTGGGTCCATCCCTCCCACAGGATGTAGTCCCTCAGGAGCAGACAGTTCCAGTGTGGGTCCCCACAGGGCCACAGATCCTGCCAGGAGCCTGCTCCAGCATGGGCTTCCCACGGGGTCACAGCTCCCTTTGGGCACCCCCTTGCTCCGGTGTAGGGTCCTCCCCGGGCTGCAGGTGGGGATCTGCTCCCCCGTGGGCCTCCCTGGGCTGCAGGTGGGGATCTGCTCCCCTGTGGGCCTCCCCGGGCTGCAGGTGGGGATCTGCTCCCCCGTGGGCCTCCATGGCTGCAGGTGGGGATCTGCTCCCCCGTGGGCCTCCCCGGGCTGCAGGTGGGGATCTGCTCCCCCGTGGGCCTCCCTGGGCTGCAGGGGCACAGCCTGCCCCACCATGGGCTGCACCTGAGGCTGGGGGGAAATCTCTGCAAGGATTTTGCAAGGATTTTCTCTTTTTCCTTCTTAAATATGTTATCCCAGAGGTGCTGTCACCGTCACTGATGGGCTCAGCCTTGGCCAACAGCGGGTCCGTCTTGGAGCCGTCTGGCATTGGCTCTATCAGACATGGGGGAAGCTTCTGGCAGTTTCTCACAGAAGCCACCCCTGTAGCCTCCCCGCTACCAAAATCTTTCCATGTAAACCCAGTACAAAGGAAAATAACTGAAATAAGAAGAAAAGGTGGGAGTAGGGGTGAAGAGTCAAGCACTAAATTGTAATTGTCAAATTAGACTGATTTTTTTGCCAGCTTTCATAAAGCAGGAAATGGGATGATGCTGGTGGTGATGATGATGATTATTATTATCACACACACACAGATCACACAGAATTGCAAGGATTGGAAGGGACCTTGGGAGATCACCTAGTCCAACCCCCTTGCTAAAGCAGGTTCTCCTAGAGCATGCTAGACAGGACTTCATCCAGGTGGGCTTTGAATCTCTCCAGAGAAGGAGACTCCACAACCCCCCTGGGCAGCCTGTTCCAGTGCTCTGTCACCCTCAAAGTAAAGAAGTTTTTCCTCCTATTCAACTGAAACCTCTTATGTTTCAGTTTGCACCCGTTGCCCCTTGTCCTGTTGCTGGACACCACTGTAAACAGACTGCTTCCATCCTCGTGACTTCCGCCCTTAAGATATTTGTATGTGTTGATGAGGTCCCCTCTCAGTCTCCTCTTCAGGCTGAACAAGCCCAACTCTCTCAGCCTTTCCTCGTAGGGGAGATGCTCCAGTCCCTTTATCATCCTCGTTGCCCTCCTCTGGACTCTCTCTAGGAGTTCCTCATCTTTCTTGAACTGGGGAGCCCAGAACTGGACCCAGTGCTCCAGGTGGGGTCTCACCAGGGCAGAGTAGAGGGGGAGGAGAACCTCCCTCGACCTGCTGGCCAGGGTCCTCTTAATACACCCCAGGATACCATTGGCCTTCTTGGCAACAAGGGCACACTGCTGGCTCATGGTCAACTTGTCGTCCACCAGGACTCCCAGGTCCCTCTCAGCAGAGCTGCTTTCCAGCAGGTCAGCCCCCAGCCTGTACTGGTGCATGGGGTTTGACCTCCCCAGGTGCAGCACTCGGCACTTGCCCTTGTTGAACTTCATCAGGTTCATCTCCGCCCAGCTCTCCAGCCTGTCCAGGTCCCGCTGAATGGCAGCACAGCCTCCCGGCGTATCAGCCACTCCTCCCAGTTTTGTGTCAACAGCAAACTTGCTGATGGTACACTCCGTCCCCTCGTCCAGGTCACCGATGAACAAGTTGAATAAGACCGGGCCGAGTACCGAGCCCTGGGGAACTCCACTAGCTACCGGCCTCCAACTGGACTCTGCCCCGCCGATCAGAACCCCCTGAGCCCTGTCATTCAGCCAGTTCCCAATCCACCTCACTGTCCTCTCATCCAACCCATACTTCCTGAGCTTCCCTATGAGGATGTTATGGGAAACAGTGTCAAAAGCCTTGCTGAAGTCGAGGTAGACAACATCCACCGCTCTCCCCTCATCTACCCAGCCGGTCATGCCATCATAAAAGGCTATCAGATTGGTCAGATTGGTCAGATTGGTCATATTATTATAATATTAGGATAGTGATCATATCAAAGTATTTTTTTCCCAAAGCTAAAGTGTTTACCAAGTACTGATGGGAAAAAAAAAGGCAGTACAGTTATCACTACATTACCTTTTATAAGTTTTAAACTTCATTAATAGTTTTGATTCTCCTCTAAGTTTTGGAAGAAAAAAGAAACCTCTTTTGAGTAACATTTCCGTGAAGATCTTAAGCTTAGTTCCAGGAATGTGTTTCAAATTATAACACTGGAAGACATCATGAAATAATATTAAAAAAAAACCCTCTTCTATACTGTTAACCTTTTTTCCTATAGAAATTGCCAAATTCTAAGTTAAGAGTAACCCTGGGAGAAATAGTGTGAGGTTTTTGTCTGGTTCAATTCTTTTTTTAGGGTAGATATCTACCTGGATTCCTTTCCATGGAGCTGTAAATTTTGTGTAGAGGAGGATGAAAGAATCATTTTATTTCAGTAACATTGTGGTCCTGTACTAAGCAATTTAAAAGAGAAAATAACATTGTTAAAATAGGTGAATAAAGCAAGAAATGGTGAACCAGCTGCAGCTTTTACTTCCTTCCCCTTCCTCCACTCAAATGAAAAGCAAGAGAATATAAGAAACAACATCTTTTTTTTTTTTTTTTATTACTATCATTATTATTATTTCCCACGGGCAAAAACTTGCAAGTGGGAAAGCGGTTTGTGAGGAAAGAAAATAAGAAATTAGGTGGGTAGTATTTATTATGAAAGAAGTAAAAATACAGCATCAGCTTTTTCCAACTTTCAGTAACTATAATGAGGCAATTAAACTACTAAGTAAATCTATTGGTGGGACACAGAGGCATTAACAAATGCATACATCCACGTGCACACCCTGGACACATCATAACCCTCCTCTTTGTGGAAGGAAAATTTGGGTATGCAGGCTGGAAGAACACTAAATCAGGGTGCCACAGGTCCTTCCAGCAGGACTCATGGGGGTCAGGACTGTGAGGAATGCTGTGCCACGCGTATGCCCTGCATGATGGACACAACTGGAGTTTGGTAAGGTCCTTTGGGTTCTCCCTGCCCCAAGTGGCAGAAGGAATTCTGTAGTTAGGATTCAAGGGGGAAAAATACAAGAAGAAAATGTGTGATAAAAATTTCTTTGGCATAGCTAGCAATGTCATGACAGTTGAACAGGTGGAAACAGGTTACACAAACTTGAATCAAAATGTGTCATGTGCTTTGAGTAGTCTGGGCAATTGTGGACAAGCACCTTTGAACTAGGAGTGGGATAGACTATCCATAGACTTACAGTTCCATTTGAGGATTGGGTTGACATCTTTTCCAGTTTTTATTCATTTTATGAAGGCAGCTCAAAGATACGTTCCTGACAAAAAGAAATGAAAAAAATAGGCACAGAAAATGGCTGTTCCCTTGGACCCTGTCCGTGGGAACTGCAAACCAGATACTATTTGCAAAGGACAGGATTGTGAAGAAAAGAGGTGTTCTAGGTATTACTCATATTAGCACATTCTGTGTGTTTTTATGCAGCACAAACCCATCACCCTGGGCTCTGTTTCTACAGTAGAAATGATGAATTTGATTCGGGAGCCACTTCATGAAATTTTTTAGCCAGTTTTATGCCTCAGGTCAAACTAGATAACAATTATCATCTCAAAATTATGAGTTTATAGTCTCAATTATGATATTATGGCCTCATTATGCTCTCAAAATTATCCAAGTTTCTTAAGTCAGCACAAAGGTTAGGAAGGCTTGAAAAGCAAATGATAGTCACAAAGCCAGAAACTGTGCTGTTAAGACAGATGTCGATCTCCTCCTTTTGCACGGGGAGGGAAATTGGAGTGTACGCAAAATACTCTTGAAAGGCTGCACAGGCTATCCTTATTCATTAGGTAAACTGAAAAATCTGTTATTGATAGAAAGGAGTGAGCAAATGGCATGTGAAGGACTTGCGTCTGTAAGACCCACTGTTGAAATGGAGTGATGTTTTGCTAGGAAAATAGCAAGTTGTCTTGTATATATATATACACACACATATATATATGTATATAATATCATTTTACTTTAGCTCATTTAATCTCCCCGAGCTTCATCATCTCTTACATGTGTAGGTCAAACAAGTTGATCTCAATCCTTTCTTTCCTCCTGTGCCAGCATTCAAGAAATTGAATGTCATAGAGACAATATAGAGACAATGATGGTAGCAGAGCATTGAACTGTTCTGTTTTACAGGCAAACCATGATGAAGATGGAACACAAACCACCCTTGATAAAACAAAAAGTGCCTGGCCCCTAATACTTTCCCTGAAACATTAAAGCCTCTTTCTTCATTTCCCGGACAAAGCAGTTTTAAACAATCCATTGCCCAAGACCTCTCAAAGTTTTAACATAGAGAAAAACTTCATGAGAGGATACAAACACTAATCCAACCTCTATAATGATTTATTTTCATTGCCATAGTGTTACAATTATTCAAGAACCATTGTACCAAAGAATATATTAATATGGATTCCTATTTTCAAAAATTGCTAGTAATTTTAAGCATCAGACCTCGGTTGTCCTACAAAGATCTAACTTTCAAAAGGAAGGTGCTCGGTAATATCAAAACAAATCCCCTTGAAGGTGTTGCAAAGCTAGGAAAACTGAATTATGAGATTATTCCAAAATCACCAGTATTTTGAGAAACATTGGCTTTGACCCAATCCCACTGCGTCTTGAAGCATGCAGCCCTTTCACACCTTGACTTAGTATACTGATGGAGCAATGTCTGGAGCAAGGATCCTGTTCTATTCCTGTTTGCAAGGCCCCTGTCAAACGCTTAATGCCATGCAAACAAATAAAGAATCAAGAAATCTGTATTATCTCTCTATCAAGAAAAGAGATTGAGTCTCAAGATAGCTTAGCAAGTGTTATACTAAGTTTTAGATCGTTTCCCTGTCTGACGTGACAGTCAATAAAATATCAAAAAATATTGCAGCTTCTGCAGTTCAGCTGTCATTGCTTTTGGCCTGCTAAAACTTGTGTTTTTATTCACTACCCTGTCAGTCAGTCCTTGAATGCTGTGAGATTTCTAACTTCTCCCTTGAAATATGTCGTGATGGATAGAAGATGACTGCAGGAATTCAGAGGGTAAAGATGGAGGTGGAATCCCCCTCTTCATCAGTGTTCTAAACCAAAGTTCTGTTCATACAGAAATATGCCCATACTCTCCTATTCCCAAATAGCTTCCTTTGGCACTAATTCTGTATTGTTACCTGGTAAGGCTCCTAGTCTTCTGCATAGTTTGAGCTGAGAGGGCAAGGATTTTGCAAAAATTATTTAACAGAATTCTGGTTTTATCACCTGAATATCCCCCAGAAAGTTCACATTCTGTAAGCTAATTGATCCACATGAGACAACTCATGGTCACAGAGGTCACATTTAACAATACCAGCAAATGCTTTGGCTCTGAAACTCAATGTCCCACTTTGAATTGTTGGAACAGTCCCAGGCACATTTTTTGCTGGGTACAGCTAACATTCCCAAAAGATTTCTGGTGCAGTGCAGGAACAAGCACATGTGAGGGACCATGCACAATAGGAAATTTGAATGCAGTCACTCTCTTTCAGAGAATAAGAAAGTTCAGTACCATGGATATTGACATTTCTGTGTTGAATGACTTCCTTCTGTGCCTGGGAATGGTTGTGGGCACATCTAATTTATTAATATGATTGTAGACTTAGCTACTGAATGACCTAATTTTAGTTAGTAGTCTCAAATAAGGAGTTCCATTAAAATAACTTCACTAAGGTTAGACAGCTACATTCTCTAAAAGTAGGAAATACTGGAAAGGGGAGAGTCTGTGTTGTTCCGTTACAACCTTCTCCTGTATAGCCATTTCGACACAGTCTTTGTTTGATCACTCAATACCGATTGCCCAGGAGATAACCCTTCTTGGCGCATAGATAAGGATTGGTGCTCATTTAAACTTCATCCAGTTTCAGATGTGAAGAACTGTATTTCCTTTAGGACTCTATCCATACACTTTGGTGTGTCCCCAAACCAACCTATTTTCTTGTCATCTTTACAAAGGCTCCATTGTTGTGACTTCTGATTTAAATAAAAATATACCCTCCAAAAACTCATCCGACAAGGTCACCTTGTATGTAAATGCACTCTAAATAACAACAATTAAAAGCAACCGGAGAAAGTTTCTCACAGTAAGATCATTGGCCCCTCTTAATAATATATAGCGATAGAGAAAGATCTAAAAATAAATCAAATATGATATGACCTTATTTAATATGAGTCTAAGGACTTCTCTTTCGATTCATATTAACTACACTCACATAGGTGAGGACCCTTCTGAATCTTTTCTTCTCTGGAAAAGAAAGATTTCCTCAATCCAACTCTTGCCATACACTTGGAAATAACTGGGTTTGGTCATCTAAGGAGGCTTTATCTTTGTCCCATTGAATTACTTGCATGAATAGGACTTCTTTATTTTAGATACTCTTCAGGATAAGTCCCTCAACATTCCAAAATGCTATATATTTTTCATAAATTCTGAACATTATCTTATTCTTCACACACAGCTTATTACTTGTCATCCTGCTTTTACTATCTGCTCACTTTATATGACTTATAGGAGAAAGCCACATTCAAAATCTTCTACATTGACTTTTAAAGTACTGAATTTTAAACTCACCTATCTGTATTAGAAGGGCTTGTATGGTACAGTTTTAACAGTAGGACTGATACAGCAGCAGTACATAATAAATACAGCTGAGCACATTGCTTCAACATTTATTTTGTTGATGTTGCTGAATATACACATAATATAACAGAGGTGCAAAGATATATGTCATACAGCTATCAAATGAATCAGAGCATTTAATGACACAGAAAATATAGAAAGTCATACTGTAGCTCATGGTTCATGTAATCAGGGTCATCCAGGCCCTCAAAATTGAAGATTAAGCTTTTAAAACCACCATAAATGAGTCAGAAACCTTCAATTAGATGCTCTAACTTCTTCAATAACATTTGAATGAAAAGTAAGTCTCATTTAATAGTGAAATAGGGGAAAGACTGTGACTGCTGTAATATAATATGATCGTGAAATATAGGAAAGATAATGACTAGTGTAGTCATTAACTGCACGCATTGAATAGCTTAGAGAGAGAAGGCAACAGCAATAGGAAATAGTGTCTTACCTTCCTGCAGGGCTTTCCATCAAAGTATCTTAAAGTATCTTAGAAAATAATAGCAGTGATTCGCATCACTTCTGGAAGGGATGCTGCTATTACAGCAGTACCTGATTATCTCATTCAGCATTTAGAGCTCTCATGACCTGAGACACTGAACAACCTATTCACTGGATATTCCTAATACTCCCTCTGGCTACCATCCCTGCTTTTTTGTCTTGGGATAGATGTGCCTTTTTATTTTCCAAGCTTTTCTTGACAAACATGGAAGTTACAAGCTAGTAAGCTTTTTTTTTTTTTTTTTTTTTAAGAAGAAATCTGAAATCTTCCCTTCGCTATGTGCACTCAGAGCAAGAGCTGAAAGAACCCCAGAAATTAGCTATCATAAAACTTGAGATGGAAGGAGAATCAATGAGGAAAAATAAAGTGGTTTTAATTTGAGTATGCAACTCTGAGCACCCAAAGATGAAATACTGTTGTGGGTTTTTTTTAACCTTTGTTACAAAATTCTGCTTTCTGAATCAAATTTTAAGTCTATATGGGGAAATTATATACCTGTCTGGGTAAAAAAAAATGTGATCTACAACTCTAAATTAATGCCAAATCCAGGGTCTTATGTGAAAATACGGCCCAGAGTAAGCTAGTCATTGCAAGACTGCACTGAAATTGTATACTGCAACACTTCAGCTTCCTAAATAGTATGGATAGTATCTAGCCCAAAAGAATAATTGAGACCATGCCTTACACCGGAAGCACCTGAAATTAGCTGGCATCCCCTTTTTGGACTGCAGATTTCCCCCAGCACTAAAATGCCTTTTGCCATGTATATTCAGAAGCAACCCAGTCTGAGCTGGAACCTACTGAAGCTCAGTGATAATTCATATGCATAATTCTGTAATTTAGACATGTTCAAAGTGATAAAACACAGCCACTTTGAAATGAAGTTACAGCACCAGGTGTCAAGTTCTACTGTCTGGACACTAATCTAGTTTTTGCCCTGGAGTGACAGATGCTAATGTAATTGGAAAAAAAAAAAGTCCTAAATACTTACCATAGATTTTTTACATAAGTGTCTTCTTCCAGCAGGAAAATACGTAGTTTTATATGTAGTATCTTTTTATTTTTTCTAACTGGGGACCATGCAATGCGATTTCACATAGGCCAACTACATGACTAAGTATTTCCCCTTAATGAGCTTATCCTAATATTTTTACATTCTTGGTATTTCTATATCCATGTATGTAGACACCTACACATGTTATCACATAGCTTTGAAGATGTAAATATGGCAGGAAGTGTCTATTTGCTGATAATGTATACAACTTACGAATACCAAATCGATTAATATACAGTGCATTTGGCAAATGAGATCCAATTTTTATCCTAAATCAATGGTGAATTAATTAAAAAGACGGTAAACAAAGGTTGCATCTAATACATCACTGGGGTTATGTCTGTAAGGGAGATACAGCCTTGACCAACTCACTGGCATTGCTGCTATCTGGTCTGTGCAATGCTCTTTTTTTTTGCTGTACATGTTAAAGATTGGCATTGCCTTTTGCAGTTCTCCATGACTAAGTTCTTACCAGGATGTGGGCAAACCTGTTCTTCAAGGTCCAGGTCAAGTGTTAAAGGGTAAAGGGTAGAAGGATCAAACTGGGGTAAAAGCATGTTGGAATCCAGTTTGAATGCCTTGATATTAAAGAATGCCAAAATGATAAACACATACAAAAAGCTTCAGAGTCCTTTAGTATTACATTTGTGCATTAGAGAATTAACTTGAAATTAGCCTGGTTGTTATTTTTTTTTTCTATTTCCTTCCCAAAGATAAGTGTAGTCTTTCACATGTTCCACACAATCCCCCCACAACTAGTAATTTTTCCAAAAAAAATTTTTTTTTTTTTTTTTTTTTTTTTTTTAATTGGCTACATGACAAGGTAGCTGAGAGTCATTAACACAAGTTCTCCTTGTAGGGGGAAGGTTGGTACAAATGTTCTGAGATCCAAACCAGAAATAAGCAGCTGAAGAAATCAATACCTAGTATTTAATGCAAACCCTTCTAATTAGTCCTGAAAAAAATCAATCTGGATACGAAGGGAAGGGAAGACTCTCATCTCAAGATTTCCTCCTATGGAAATCACTGAAGACATCAGAATAAAGCTTCCCCCCACCCCCTCTGCTTTTCTGTCTCTTCTGAAATTATTTTTGGGGTGTGGTGCGGTTTTTTGTTTGTTTATTGTATGTTCTTTGGCAATTAAACTGATCTATATCTCAGTTTCATCTTTGTGCAGGCACTGGAGAAAAAATACTTCCCTTCCTACTTCCTTTCCGAAAACAAAGAACTGAGTCCTTGTGAGTTCATCCTCTCTCCTGAAGAGTGTGAGAAGGTTATAAATAATATTGACTAAAACAGTAGGGCTACATAAAGTCAAACTGATGCCTACAGAATATTTTAAGATCCTTAAAAAGCCAGATCTGTTTTTAAAAAAGTCAGAAATGCTTAATTGCACTTAAATGGTGACAAGGAGAGTTTGGTAGGAGCAGTACCTTGCTGAGGAATTGGAGGGGCCATATTCCCCGCCAGCACTTGAAGCAACTGCAGAATCTGTTGAAGTTAAGAAGAGTTCCCCAAAATCACCCTGCCTACTTCTGCACTGCAAAGGAAGCAGACTCTTCTCACCTCCTGCTTCTAGCACAGAAGACACAGCCAAGTGTAGGACATAGATCATCAAGATACAAACATTTTTGTTTATGTCCTTTCCCTGAAGGCCTTTAAAAAATGTGAAATGAAGGAAATTCAATAAATGCTTCAATCTCCTCTGAGAAAGTTTTCTTGATTTTTAGGCCAAAATAGGGTAATACTCCTCAGGAAAATGTAGATTTTTCCTTTTGCTTTCAAAACTGACTCCCTGAATACTTAAGTAAGTCATTTCCTTTGCGTTTCCTTCATTTTCCTAATTGTAACGTAAAACTAAATGTTTGGAATGAGGTAGAATGGCTCTTATGAAGCCTCTGCAGTATTTCTGTTGATCTAGAGTTAGGAGTGATGACTGCCATCCTCCACATACTACTCTGCTCCCTCTCCTGAATGCCCATCCAAGTATTTGCCATGACCTGAAGAACAGAACTTTCTACTGAATGGAAAACAAATCACAAAACTGTGCCCTTGAAAGATGATCCCATATCTCAGGATGAAATGTCCAGACATGGGTGAGACAACAGGGAAGAAAGAGACACATAAAAACCTACACTTTTTTTCCAGCTGATTTTATAGAAGGATCTGCCATGCTGTTTGTTCTTCTCTTTCACTGATTTTCCCAGCTCAGTGGCAATGCCCTCAGCAGCAGCCCAGCAAAGCATTTGCCAAAGGCAGCTGAAAAAGGCTCTCCTAGGTTCCTAGCTCTGTAATGTCGATGCAGCTTCTGAATTTAGAAAACTCCATTCCTCCATTCCCACTAAAACAGGCTGCTTTTGTGGCATCTACTCATGCCATGTCATCCAAGACACTTGATGAGTAGCACTCCTGGGGCTGGAGTAGTAACTGAGGCCTTTCTGACTTCCTACTCTATCACCTTCTTTCTATTTACTGCACACTTTCTTTGGGGTAGAGATAACTAACTAGTCTCCCACCCTAAGTACCCATATGATTTGGGAATCATGGTCTAGTTAAACATACTACTGGGGCAAACATATTAGCTCTTGGTGACTTATAGTAATTTTGTTATAAAATATGTTAGCATCACCATGGGAAAAAAAATTGCGCCAGGAGATGGGAGACCACCAGTGCTACATGAACAAGGCAGCAAGATCATGCTAAAGCAATACAGTGAAAAAATAGATGGCAAGGGAAAGATCAAATTGTAACATCTTGAAAATCTCAAAGCTCTGTGCAAGGCAATCAAGGTTCTCGCCCCACTTCAGACAATGAAAGGAGAGACATCTAAAATTTAGCTGTTACCTTAATATCCCATTATATCCCATTGAGGGAGGTAATTTTGCCCCTCTACTCAGCTCTGGTGAGACCTCACCTGGAGTACTGCGTCCAGCTCTGGAGCCCTCAGCACAAGAAGGACATGGAACTGTTGGAGCGGGTCCAGAAGAGGGCTACTAAAATGATCCGAGGGCTGGAGCCCCTCTCCTATGAGGACAGGCTGAGAGAGTTGGGCTTGTTCAGTCTAGAGAAAAGAAGGCTGCGGGGAGACCTGATTGCGGCCTTTCAATACCTAAAGGGGGCCTATAGGAAAGATGGGGACAATCTTTTTAGTAGGGCCAGCTGCGTTAGGACAACGGGTAATGGTTTTAAACTAAATCAGGGTAGGTTTAGGCTAGATATAAGGAAAAAATTCTTTACAGTGAGGGTGGTAAAATACTGGAACAGGTTGCCCAGAGAGGTAGTGGAGGCCCCATCCCTGGAAACATTCAAGGCCAGGTTGGATGGGGCTCTGAGCAGCCTGATCTAGTCAGCAGTGTCCCTGCTCACTGCAGGGGGGTTGGACCTCTAGTGGTCCCTTCCAACCCAAAACATTCTATGATTCTATGATTCTATATGATAGTGATCTGGGTACCTCCAGGGGGTGATCATTCTCACGTATCTTAAGCTCCCGGTTTAGATAAATCATTATCTGAAGATGCCTATACTGGTTAACTGAGCCTAGAGTGACCAGGCTAGGGTCCGATTTCATAGAATCATAGAATTCTTTGGCTTGGAAGGGACCTTTAGAGGTCATCTAGTCCAACCCCACTGCATTGAGCAGGAACACCTTTAACTTGGTCAGGTTGCTCAGAGCCCCGTCCAACCTGACCTTGAATGTTTCCAGGGATGGGCATCTACCACCTCTCTGGGCAACCCGTGCCAGTGTTTCACTACCCTTGTTGTAAAAAATTTCTTCCTTATATCCTGTCTAAACCTATCCTGTTTCAGTTTAAAACCATCACCCCTTGTCCTGTCACAGCAGGCCTTGCTAAAAAGATTGTCCCCGTCTTTCCTGTAGGCCCCCTTTAAGTACTGAAAAGGCCGTAATCAGGTTCCTTCCAGTGCCACTGCTCACAACTGGAGGGAGGGAGGAAGATTTAGCTGAACTGGGTAAGATTAATTTAATCCTAAAAGTTGACTTCAATTGATCATATTTAAGAATCTGCTCACATTTTTTTACTTTTTTTTTTTTTTTTCACATGTGAATATCTGCTGCAGAGAGCTATCAAACATGACACAGGATCTAAGGAAAACCTACTGCCCACTGGAGCATCAGCTCGAGGCCAGGCAGGATGACAGTCATCATCCCAAATAGTAGTAGACATCCTTGGTGTGGTAACTGAATTGAGCTTCAAGTTTTACTGTGTTTGACAGTTTTTTCACTGTGGTCATTGTGTTTTCTGACACCAAGCCATGTAGTTTGCTGCCAGACAAAATGGCAAGTTTTTGCAGCTGGTTTTAGCACATGTGAATTTCCAAACTTGCAAAATCGTTGGAAGTTAAGGCCAGACTTTGAAGCATTACTTGAAGAGTCTCTGCCCTAAGCAATTTTATAGAAAGAGGGAGGCAGATAAACTGGACAAGTCTTCAGAGGTCAATGATTTGCTCAGTTGAATGTACGTATGGAGCTTTGGTAGTTAGGTGGACTGGACAGTCCTCTTAAGGGCAGAAACTCATAGAGCTGGTGATGTGGCATCTAAATTAAGCAGACAAGGTTTCTTCTTTCAGTTCTCAGGGGTAAAAGATACTCAGTTTAGTGTCAATTCCAGTATTAACCTCTCAAAGAAGAATTGAGATAACTTCATAGGTTATATTCCTGGCTCAGCTACAGATTCAGTTTCTGATTTAACTTCTCTGCTCTTGCAATCACCTGTAATGTGCATGTAGATAAAAATACTTAACTATTTTCCAGGTCTTTTTTGAAATTTAATTACTAAATATTTGTTAAAAGCTTTGAGGCATTTATGAACATAAACTGAGAATTCACTCCCTCGTATCCTGCTGCTTATTAAGGGTTATTATTTTCTTATGGCTGTTTAGCTTGTTTGGTTTTCAGAATGTTGAATAATCTCCTAATAATGGCATTATAGATGAAAGATATAGTAGAGACATTCTTCTTTGGTGACATTTACAAAGAAACTGTAACTCATGCTGTTTAAAAGAAAAATCTTGTCTTCATCAAAGATAAAAGCCACATTCTGCCTCAAGGCCTGGTCTTTCTATGATAGCAAGGCATTTCATATCTGCTTTTGTCCCTCAAAAAGAGATTTGCTTTTAAACATTCTCTTTCACTCCCTCTCTCCTCCTCTCTTCCTCTCCCTTTCTCCCATCCCCTCACTCTTCTACACACATACATGCATGTGTAGTTATGCAAATATATGGTCTTAGGAGATAAATCCACATATCAAATTAAAAATAAATTTGGAGAGAGGTTCCCTTTTGAGACTGTCACACGATCCTCCTGTCTGTCTCACTGAGTGACCTACAGGGTGGCGAGAATATGTGGAGATCCTATTTTAGGACTTAGAGACCATGTAGTTCATACTGGGAAAATGATGAGTTTGGCACTAAGTTAACTGTGATTATGTTAGTGTGTTGTGGGAAGCAAACTTTGCCTTTCCTCATCAGCAGGGATCTGGAAACAGAGACAACCAAAGGCAAACAGGTAGAAGCATACCCCCGCTGATGAGCCAGACCGGCAAGCTGGTAACAGCAGATGAGGAGAAGGCTGAGGTACTCAACAAAGTTTTTGCCTCAGTCTTCACTGGCAACCTCTCTTCTCACCCCTCCCGAGTTGATGGGTGGCATGAGGGGGACTGGGAGGGCAAAACCCCTCCTGCTGTAGGAGAAGATCAGGTTCATGACCACCTGAGGAACCTGAACACACATAAGTCCATAGGACCTGATGAGATGCATCCCAGAGTCCTGAGGGAATTGGCCGATGTAGTCGCCAAGCCACTCTCCATGATATTTGAAAAGTCATGGCAGTCAGGTGAAGTCCCTGGGGACTGGAAGAAGGGAAACATTGTGCCCATTTTCAAAAAGGGTAGAAAGGAAGACCCTGGGAACTACCGACCTGTCAGCCTCACCTCTGTGCCTGGGAAGATCATGGAACAGATCCTCCTAGAAGCTATGCTAAGGCACATGGAGGCCAGGGAGGTAATTCGAGATAGCCAGCAGGACAAAGGAAAACCAATGGATGTCATCTATCTGGACTTCTGCAAAGCCTTTGAAACGGTCCCCCACAACATCCTTCTGTCTAAAAAAAAGAGCTAAGGATTTGATGGGTGGACTGTTCAGTGGATAAGAAATGGGTTGGATGGTCACATCCAGAGGGTAGTGGTCAATGGCTCAATGTCTGGATAGAGACTGGTGATGAGTGGTGTTCCTCAGGGGTCCGTACTGGGACCGGTGCTGTTTAATATATTCATCAATGACTTAGACAGTGAGATTGAGTGCACCCTCAGCAAGTTTGTGGATGATACCAAACTGAGTGGTGCGGTTGACACACCAGAAGGACAGGATGTCATCCAGAGGGACCTGGACAGGCTGGAGAGGTGGGCCTGTGTGAACCTCATGAGGGTCAACAAGGCCAAGTGCAAGGTTCTGCACCTGGCTCAGGGCAACCCCCAGTATCAATACAGGCTGGGGGAAGAAAGGATTGAGAGCAGCCCTGCCGAGAGGGACTTGGGGGTGCTGGTGGACGAAAAGTGGGACATGAGCCGGCAATGTGCGTTGGCAGCCCAGAAGGCCAACCCTACCCTGGGCTGCGTCAAGAGAAGCGTGTCCAGCAGGTCAAGGGAGGTGATTCTGCCCCTCTGTTCTGCTCTGGTGAGACCTCACCTGGAGCCCTGCGTCCAGCTCTGGAGCCCTCAGCACAAGAAGGACATGGAACTGTTGGAGCAGGGCCAGAGGAGGGCTACAAAACTGATCTGAGGGCTGGAGCCCCTCTGCTCTGAGGCCAGGCTGGGAGAGTTGGGCTTGTTCAGCCTGGAGAAGAGAAGGCTGCGGGGAGACCTGAGTACGGCCTTTCAGTACCTAAAGGGGACCTATAGGAAAGACAGGGACAATCTTTTTAGTAGGGCCAGCTGTGACAGGACAAGGCATGATGGTTTTAAACTAAAACAGGGTAGATTTAGACTGGATATAAGGAAGAAATTCTTTACAATGAGGGTGGTAAAACACTGGAACATGTTGCCCAGAGAGGTAGTGGAGGCCCCATCCCTGGGAACATTCCAGGCCAGGTTGGATGGGGCTGTGAGCAACCTGATCTGGTTAAAGGTGTCCCTGCTCACTGCAAGGGGGTTGAACTAGATGACCTCTAAAGGTCCCTTCCAAGCCAAAACATTCTATGATTCTATAACCTATAAAACTGATAATGTTTACTGGGTAAAAAAGCTCTGCTCTCCTAGCACACTGGTTATGTACAGGGCAAGCATGTCAGGGTTTCCTCCCAGAAAAGTGCAAATCTTGGTGTGATTCCAGGGTTATCTGAGTCCAGGGACCCTTCCTTATTAATAATCCTGTTGAGTCAAATATAGAGCTGACTTCCCTTACCCTGGTAGAAAGAAATTGTTGGGCTGTGGGGTGGGTTGGAATATCTACAGAAGAGAGGTTGGTATCTCTTAAGAGTGATATTGTGGTGCATTAAAAATAAATAAATCAATCCATTGTTGGATCAGCCTTTGTGTGGAGGATGGCAAGTCCTTGACATAACAGAGGCATCAAAGAGATCTTCAGCTTCATGAACATGAGTGCAGATTTGTTATGCGAGGGAGTGTGCCTTGATATGCCCTGGACTTTTGCTACCCTGAATGTTGTCTAGAGTAATAAATTGAATGTGTCAAAGAATGTTTCCAGGCAATTCACTTGTCTATACACTAAATTTTTAGGACAGTCCCTAATACATTTTTTGACCTGTGCCAACAGGCACTCTCCCAAACTATTTCTGGGCATAGCACAGCACCTGCAGAAGACCGGAGCCACTTCCAACAGACAGTCTGAATGTCGTCACCTGCTGACACTGGGAGGGCTCAGTAATGTAGATGCAGGCCCTTCCACGTCAATAGGCCTCAAAACCAGGGAGTGGTCTGCGATACATGCAATTTTTAACATAGATACACTTTCACTGTCCGTTTTGGAACTTGTTTTTTTCTAGTCCATGATCCTGGGAATAATTTTCATGGGAGTGAAGACATGTGAGGCAGAAGGGGACTAATATGTACCTTTACCTTCCCTTTATAAAGAAATGGGATGGAATGATATCCTTAACCAGTCTAGGCTGATGTGCCAATGTGGTTAGGGAAGGTCACCAGATGAAGTGTCAGTATTTTAAGAGGTTCTAAATATTCAGGGTTATGAATGGCTCAGACTCAAAAAGGAGAAGGCGGCTTCTCCAAACACAAGTATTGTTTCTAAATGCTGTTTAACAAATGCTGGTGTGTTGGGTGGCTGACAGCAAGGAGAAGTGACCAGTAACATTTGACCAGCAGTAAGAGAATCTGGACTTGAAAGAGATGGTGAGGTTTCTGGAGAGATTGTATTTGCTGAAACACTATTAGTTCAACTTAAGCAAGACTGACTGCTGCTGATGAGCAAATGTGTAGTGTACAGCTTGAACTTAGACATGGTCAGAACAAACCTATTGTCTGTGCCCACATGCCCCATCCGCCTTCCTTTTTTAAACTTGACCTGCAGCTCAGCAGGGACATGAGCCAATAGATTCTTTCAACTTAGTTTCTGCAGCCTAGTGATAATCCAATCTTTGACTCAGTTGTCTGCACTTAACACATTGCTTCTGTCTAAAACAGTGGAGTGATACAAGATAGCTTCATTTCTAAAACCTGAAAACCTCAAGTACTTGGGTGAAGCCATGATGCCTCCTATATCACACATCAGTAATAAAATATAACTGCATTCTTTTATTATCTCTCCTGAGAGGATGTTGTAGGTATCAGGCATGATAGCCCATGAGTACGTCTAGATAAAACAACCCACAAACAGAGTCATTCCTTTTCTTCAAGGGCAGGAGACAAACAGGTATGCACTTAATTCCTCACTTTTGGAGGGCAATAAACTCAAAGGTGGCAGCTACAAAAAAACAGGCTTTCTTTATTTAGCAATTTTAGAGTTCTTGGGCCATAATAAAGTGGCAGTTTTGAGTCTTCTGTATGCTCTTCAGTAACAATAAAACATTCCGCTAGCCTCCCATAAGGCTGACACTGGGAATTCCTAAGCTCTCTAGACAGGCCAATGTAAAAGAGATTTTTCTTCCTGTAACATCTCTGAAGTAATAAAATACACCTTTATCAACACTCTGTGTGACAACAGAAGACATATATCCCTCTATTCTACCTTTTATGCAGATGATGTTCACTGTTTGTTGCACAGAACCCATCTGACCTGTAGGATGGTGCCAGCAAGGATGGATTGTAGTTCTGAACACTGGCCAGACCTCTGGGTTTCCTGACATTGCCCTCATATGATACTAAATAGTGGTACGTTCTAATCAGTAATCAAACGTTCTTTGACTATATAGATCCTAAATGCCTTCGGTAATTAAAAAGTATCATGGACAGATTTTTTTTTATTATTTCTAAAAAATTGTTTTACCTTTGGTTTGTGCCCAATTTGATACAAACCCACTTAGTGTTTAACGTTCACACTTTGTTAAGCAAATACCTTGGAAATGAAATTCATAAGTCAGCAAGGTGAACAAAGCTAAAAAAAGATCAAAGATAACATATTATTTGGAACCATTTCTTCACAAGGCTGGCTAAAGAAGGCACTGGCATAGCTTAAATAGAGGTTCTTGGAGCAACTAAAGACTTTCACCAAGATATATTGTGTTAGAGCTTCGTTATAGCAGTTCAGACTTGTACATAGGACACATAAAGCCCTGTTTCAGGATGGCACATGTTGGTAGTTAAAGCTACAATACCTTTCCATACGAGTTATTGTTAACAGCAACAGCAACAATATTGTATAGTGCTAAAACCAAAATTAGAGGCTTCTAATATTATGACCCGAACATTTGCATTTTAATTGCACAGAAAACAAGTAAATCAGATTTGGTATGTAATTGAATATGTCTATTAGTAGCAACACAGGTAAAACTGTATCTTAATTTCATGCTATTATACCAGGGTAAATCTCACAGTCTTTATTTAAATTTTAATTCATCCAATGATTTCTTAAAATACATGGCCTGTGAATGTTTATTTTATTTTTTCTGTTTATTTTATTTAATTGCTCATATTTTAAAAAAAAAAGAAATTAAGCATCTGAAGTTTTGTTTAATATCATCATTGTATTTTTTGTGCCTTCTAGCTGATCTAAACCAGAAAAATAGTGTTGAACTATACAGGCTGAAGAATAAACTATGGGCAAGCACTAGGAGAAAAAATACATACAAATACATGCTATGTAAAATACCTTTCCAATGAGCCTCTTTCCACTGAATCTTCTTAGCAATTCCGTTATCTTTTCACTCACATATCTATATACACTTTTAGTAGAAAGATACATTTTCCCTATGTGAAATAATGTCTTTAAGGTTTGTCATTAATCTTATGAGGAAGACATTCTTATAAAGCAATTTCTGACATGTCAACATCCCTGTCTTTTAAAAGTGGGACACAACAACTTTTCTACGTTCTAAGGATCAGCTTTTTTTTTGCAGAGCCAAAAGCAATCAATATCAGTTTCTGTACTGAGGAAAAAATCATGCAGCAGACTGTAGCTGTGATGCTACTGGAAATATATGATGCCATATCCCTTCAAACACTTAGAACCTGAACAAACCATTCCTATTAAATTAGTTTAGGACCAACTGATGTATCTGAAATATTTATTTTCTTCTGCTTCCAGCCATAATATTTGGAAAGCAAAATATGTGTGTCTATAGCAAATTAATTTAGAATTTTTCTGTGAAAGATAAACATTCACGCATAAAGTAAAAAAATTAAAACTAAAGAAGCCATTCACCTCACTATGATTGATTGTCTAAGTCAACTGGAAACATCATTCTCTAACACTAAACAGTAAATCTCAATCTCATTTTTATGTTGTGAACTTCACAGAAGTATCTGAAGTGGATAGATGTGATGGTTGTCAAGCAGGCTTTGAGAAAGTGAGTCAATATACTTTGCAGAACTTAGTTGACTTTTACCTTTCACTGTCTTCATGTTGAATGATGTATCTATAGGTTGGATGGATAGACAGATGGAAGGAAAGGAGAAAGGAAGGAAGGAAGGAAGGACGGAAGGAAGGAAGGAAGGAAGGAAGGAAGGAAGGAAGGAAGGAAGGA